>JAJOOS010001661.1:0-79380 GCA_029582725.1 Solanum chiquidenum | reverse complement strand
CAAGCACTTTTGAGCTTTCCATAAGTGTAATTGTCATAGTTAATACTATGACTATCTCCCCTAAGAGTCACTCTAACTCTTTTAGCAAAAAGAGCTGGTAAACCATCTATAAACTTCGATTTCCAATTAGAGCTATTACACTCTGACAACTCTGTAACCCTGCTAAGAAATACATCTTTAAAAAATCTAAAAGAAGTGAGAGTCCTACACCTAAAATGTTCTATGATATTAAGAACAAGGGTATACATAGCATTCTGAGTCAGATTCTGCTCTCCTTCCTGCTTCAGAGCTTGAAGAATCTTATCTCTCTGCTCCGTATTTAGATAATTATCCCACCAGCCTTTTAGTTGACCAGTAAATGTTAACGTTATCATATCAACAATAGTTTTGTCACTATTCTCGTTTGCCTTACATATAGTACTGTACATAAGCATTCTATGCACAATTGTATAAATCTGTCTATCTGTATAACCATCTATGTTTCATTCATAGATTTCCTTTCCATTATAACTATTAGTTATAATATATTCATGCTCTTCCAAGAGCACATCCTGAAGAGTAGGTCCAGGATAGTAGTACATCCTTTGGACAGGTTTTCTCGTATATTTTTCTGAGATTTTATTAATTTCATCCAAAAACTCTTTTTTATAATTACTTTCTCGTGCTGAAAAATCATCAACACCCAAAGGCTTCAGACTATAGCCTTTGAATTTCATATCTAGGAGACTTTTCAGATCCGAAAAATCTTTAAACTTAAAATCTCCAATCTTCGAGGGAGGTTGGATACTGGTATTGGCTACTTTCTCTTTTCCTTTAGTATTGGAATTCATTCTAGAAAGTAGTTTATCAACATTATCATGAATAGAAGTAATATGTTTTCCTAATATGCTCATATAAATGTTAGCATAATTTTGATGCTTGATCATAATATTAATATTTTGAGTAGTAGGTAAAGCAGTATTATCTTTAAATAATTTTGACAAAGCATTAAAATAAACAATCTTGTCGTCCTTATTAATTTGAAATGATTGTAATGGAGGAAAAACAGATTTAGTAACTTCCCAAATACTTAATGTTAAATTTCTTTCTATAATAGAGATATGATTATGAACATACATAGCCATAAACCAAGGGACAAAAGCAATTAATAAGTTTTGCTTTAATTCAATAAGATCTGTATAAAATTCTTCTTTAAAACAGATCTGTTTTTCTTTATTAAAATTTTAAAAAAAAAACATTTTTTGAAAGGTTTCCATCTTGATTTCAAGAATTCTTTAGAAATCTTTTCTCTTGCCGGTGAACCCAGACTAAAATCAATATGTTCGTCAGTCATCATAAAACAACTTTTATGTGGAAAGTCCATCTGGAAAATTCATTTCAGACTCAATTATATCTAAGACAGAACTGGGCCTGGACATAGGCCTTGCAATATTATCCCTATCAATTTTAATATTGTCACATCTATAATTTTCTCTAATATGAGAAGTACATGCTCTAGAAGGAACCTGTACAATATAATCAACATGAGAGATATATGAAGAGTTAGATCTAGAATGGATGACATGCTATGATTATCAATTCTATTTTTCATAGCTATAGGATCAGAAAATTTAATTTTAACAGTTCCATCATTAAAATGTTCAACTTCTAAAACCTAGTTATTAATATTATTTTTTGGTTGGGCTGCACCTTCAATAACTCATTCTTATGGGAAATCAATCTCATCCCACTGGATAGGTCTTCTGATAACAACTTTAGATTTATCAAAATTAGTCTCTATAAGAATAGTTTCATTTTTAAAATGAATCATTCTACACATAGAATTCAAAGTATGTAAGAGTTTATAATAAATTATGTAGCATATGCAAAGAACTTCATATCCAGGAATATAATCATAACAGTGAAGTTTAACATTAAGTATTAGAGAACTTAATGAATTCTCGTCATGTAAAGAGATCTGTAAATTAGGAAAAGCATTAAAAAAACTGGTCCATAAGACAGACTAGTTTGTTTTGTCCCTATAAAGGATTTCTTCCAATTTTGGTTTCTACCATCTCTTAACGCTGCTATAAAGCTCTCTGGTTGACCTCATAGGGTAAGGAGGTTGAATGCCACCTAAATAAATCCAATATGCATGAATCTGTAAATTTTCCTATAAAGGGCCAGATCATTTTCAGATTATAATCTAAAAGTTTGATGGTCACTGTCAATAGTGAGAGTTTCCTCAATGGTTTTAACCACTTTTTTGAGACCAAGTTTTTCAAACGTTCCCATTTAGTATATAATCCTGGGAGGTCTCTTAGGAATAGTCAACTTATTAAGTAGATCTAGATGTTGAGGTACATCATATTCTTCTTTCCTAAAGTTTTTAACAGTAGATCTTCTCTTTAGGATATTCATAATTAAAGATATGTTGAACTATACCATCTATCGTTACTAAAAGTCCATGGCTCTGATACCAAAGTTTCAACGGATCGTCCAGTTTACTCAAGGTGCCTTTACAAGTATGAACAATCCTGGCAAGATTAATGAAAGCTTATACTATCCGGCCCTAACGCCCTCCTGGCTAACGGGTAATCCAACAGATTTATTCGACAACCTTTCAAGAATCTGTCTGGATCATTTTAACTTAACCTTAGTATAACTATTCAATATATCTTTAAATAATTTTTTATTTGAATTACTAAGGGATAAGGGTCTGAAAAATATCCCAACTTTGGTCAAATTTGTCGTTGCGATACTAAACATTCATGAGGACCTATTACCTCCCTAGACTATTTAATACCGTATTTTAAGCATATTTATTTGCCAACGTGGAGATACAAAATAATGCAAAATTATAAATAGTATTGTGTCCACGTGGGCACATATATACCTTTAAAATACACTATTAAATAGTTCGTAGGGTAAAAAATACACTATTAAATAGTCTAGAGAGGTAATAGGTCATCACAAAAGTTTAGTATCGCAACAGCAAATTCAACCAAAGTTGGGGTATTTTTCAGACCCTTATCCCAATTACTAAAGCAGTTAATTAATCTATTTTTTTGTCAAGAGAAATAATATGCTTACCCAAAACTTTAACAAAAAGACCCAAATAATAATTTTTGGGAAACTAAATTATTTATTTTATTGATGCAAAATGCTGCAACATCTTCTTCAATAAATATTTGAAAGGCAGTAAAGGTGATACCTGTATTATTTTGAAAAATAAAAGATGATTGAGGTGGATAAATAGCCTTAGTAATATTATCCGAACCATCTTTATAAGATCGTTCAAAAACAATGATGTATAAAGGTAAATAAGTGGTTATAAACCAGGGTACAAAATGCATAATTTGATTGTGTAGAGCATAAGTTTCATAAAATTCATGAGAAATATTATTCAAATTATTAGCACTATAAGTGTCAAAAAAACATGTTTTAAATTGGTTCCATTTATTACTTGAAAATTCTTTCTGAATGTACTAAAATCTATTTCGTGAAAATTCTTGCCAGTGAACCTGGACTAAAATCTATTTGGTGTACATTCATCATTAAGTTTTATTAGGGTCAAAATTCATTTCAGATACAAAAGGAATATCATTATCAGAAAAATTAGAAGAATTATCATTAGCTTGGACAATATTCGTTCGACAATCAATTTTTATTTTATTAACAAGTTTATTATTTTGATCAGCACGTATCATAGGAAAATAAACTGTAGAAGGTATGGTATGTAAAGAAGCAACACGATTACGAGTTTGACCATACACGAGTTCAATAGGCGAAATATGATGAATATCAGGCAATCTTTTATCTGAAAATAAATGTCTACTGTATATAACACTTTTATCATCAAACTGAATCCAAATCCTACCATCAGGATTTTGTGTAATATGAAAATACTCAGAATTAGTGACAGCATTTGTTATTTGACTTGGGGATATAACAGAATCCAGAGTCCAAGTTGTTGGAAATCTTATCCTATAATTTAGGATTTTGAAGAATATTATCAATCTCAATGCTATTAATATCTCCTTTTATAAAATTGACTTTATTATTTTTTAAAATCAATTTTGAAGATAATTCATTAATCATTCTTGTAAAAGGTTTTGTAATAAACTCTAATGTAAAAGGTTTTTCATTCCAAGTTCCAATGAGTTTTTTATTATCCGATAAAGTAAGGAGAAAAATATCATTTATAAAAGGAACTCAAAAATAATTTGGTTAGTAATATCTTTTACCAAGACAAAACTTTGAGGAATACAATTTTTCCTTTGCATATGAAAGCTTTGGGCAATTTATATTCAATACCCATTTTCCTACCATTTGCCGATCTGAGGCTATGGGTTATTTTATGAAAATATCTTGAAGGAATAAGTCCTTCTTGAATGCAATTTAAATCAGCAGCACTGTCTATTAGAGAAGGAAAGTCTTTTTTGTAATTATAATCTATAAGAAGAGTAATCTTAGTATAAAACTTTTGGAAAGTAATAGCTTTCAAGCTTTGTTAAAAATCTTCTTTACTATTACCAAAATTAAGGGTTTTAAGATAGTAAAGATCTTTACTATCACCTTCATAAAAAGATGATTCTGAGCTATTACCCAGATCCTTAAGACTTTCGATATTATCAAGTCTAATTTCTATAGTGACATTCTTTTCTTTTAAATGATGAATGTCATTTTTGAGATTATTAATCTATTGCTTTAGATCACTAATTGTAGTAGGAGAACTTATAAGTTTCCTTCTTTCTAATAGGAGATTTTTTACTTCAACCATGGTGTATGAATGTTCTTTGGTACGGACATCTTCTGTGATATGATTTTGAGAAGTGGAAATATTGCTGATTTTATCAATAATCTGAGCTCTTATTTTCGGATCTTTAACAATGTGTAAGACCTCTATGACTTTTTCTTTATCAATAATCTGAGCTCTTATTTCCTTCGCAACTTAGCCCTTGTTGACGAGGCAAGCAATCATCATCTGATGACATATAATCTTCTTGGTAAAGGGCTTTTAGATCCTCACTTGTAGAGGATTCCTCATTATTGTTGTATTCTGTTTCTGATTTTCCTGAATCTGAATTAGCATGATTTTGCATAAAGATTCTTTGATATTTTCATCTATATCAAGGTTTTTGATTTTCTCCTTGACTCTGCAATCTCTATCATAATGACCAAATCTTTCACACTTGTGGCAAGTATCTGTTTTGTTAAAAAAAAATCTAGCTTTATAAAATCTCTTCTTTTCTCTATATGGTTCAGCTCTTTTTTCTTTCATCTCAATTCTTCTTTTCTTTCATTCCTTATAATCCTTTTTGGAAGATTTTTTCTTAGAAGAATGTTTCCTATCTTTGGAGCTTGCTTTAGGGATATCCAAACCGAATTGTTCACAGAATTCTTCTAACTGTTGTCTTTCATTAAGACGATGCCTTTTAACTTGTTGATTTAACTTGATTTCATTGCATAAAGAAAGTCCTTCTTGTATGCAAGCACTTTTGAGCTTTCCATAAGTGTAATTGTCATAGTTAATACTATGACTATCTCCCCTAAGAGTCACTCTAACTCTTTTAGCAAAAAGAGCTGGTAAACCATCTATAAACTTCGATTTCCAATTAGAGCTATTACACTCTGACAACTCTGTAACCCTGCTAAGAAATACATCTTTAAAAAATCTGAAAGAAGTGAGAGTCCTACACCTAAAATGTTCTATGATATTAAGAACAAGGGTATACATAGCATTCTGAGTCAGATTCTGCTCTCCTTCCTGCTTCAGAGCTTGAAGAATCTTATCTCTCTGCTCCGTATTTAGATAATTATCCCACCAGCCTTTTAGTTGATCAGTAAATGCTGACGTTATCATATCAGCAATAGTTTTGTCACTATTCTTGTTTGCCTTACAGATAGTACTGTACATAAGCATTCTATGTACAATTGTATAAATCTGTCTATCTGTATAACCATCTATGTTCCATTCATAGATTTCCTTTCCATTATAACTATTAGTTATAATATATTCATGCTCTTCCTAGAGCACATCCTGAAGAGTAGGTCTAGGATAGTAGTACATCCTCTAGACAAGTTTTCTCGTATATTTTTCTGAGATTTTATTAATTTCATTAGAAAACTCTCTTTTATAATTACTTTCTTCTCCTGAAAAATCATCAACACCCAAAGGCTTCAGACTCTAGCCTTTGAATTTCATTTCTAGAAGACTTTCCAGATCCGAAAAGTCTTTAAACTTAAAATCTCCGATCTTCGGGGAGGTTGGATACTGGTATTGACTGCTTTCTCTTTTCCTTTAGTATTGGAATTCATTCTAGAAAGTAGTTTATCAACATTATCATGAATAGAAGTAATATGCTCTCCTAATATGCTCATATAAATGTTAGCATAATTTTGCTGCTTGATCATAATATTAATATTTTGTGTAGTAGGTAAAGCAGTATTATCTTCAAATAATTTTGACAAAGCATTAAAATAAACAATCTTGTCGTCCTTAGTAATTTGAAATGAGTGTAATGGAGGAAAAACATATTTAGTAACTTTCCAAGTACTTAATGTAAAATCTCTTTCTGTAATAGAGATATGATTATGAACATACATAGCCATAAACCAAGGGACAAAAGCAATTAGTAAATTTTGCTTTAATTCAATAAGATCTATATAAAATTCTTCTTTAAAACAGATCTGTTTTTCTTTATTAAAATTTTTAAAAAAACATTTTTTGAAAGGTTTCCATCTTGATTTCAATAATTCTTTAGAAATATTTTCTCTTGCCGGTGAACCCGGACTAAAATCAATATGTTCGTCAGTCATCACAAAATATATTTTATGTGGAAAGTCCATCTGAAAAATTCATTTCAGACTCACTTATATCTAAGTCAGAACTGGGCCTGGACATAGGCCTTGCAATATTATCCCAATCAATTTTAATATTGTCACATCTATAATTTTCTCCAATATGAGAAGTAGATGCTCTAGAGGGAACCTGTACAATATAATCAACAGGAGAGATATATGAAGAGTTAGATATAGATAGTCTAGATGACATACTATGACTATCAATTCTATTTTGCATGGCTATAGGATCAGAAACTTTGATTTTAATAGTTCCATCATTAAAATGTTCAACTTCTAAAACCTCGTTATTAATATTATTTTTTGGTTGGGCTGCACCTTCAATAACCCATTCTTATGGGAAATCAATCTCATCCCACTGGATAGGTTTTCTGGTAAGAACCTTAGATTTACCAAAATTAGTTTCTATAAGAATAGTTTGATTTTTAAAATCAATCATTCTACACATAGCATTCAAAGTATGTAAGAGTTTATAATAATTTATGTAGCATATGCAAAGAACTTCAGTTTCAGGAATATAATCATAACCATGAAATTTAACATTAAGTATTAGAGAACTTGATGAATTTTCATCATGTAAAGAAATCTGTAAATTAGGATAAGCATTAAAATAAGCTGCTCTATAAGTCAGACTAGTCTATATTGTCCCTATAAGATATTTCTTCCAATTTTGGTTTCTACCATCTCATAACGCTGCTATAAAGCTTTCTGGTACACCTCTTAAGGTAAGGAGCTTGAATGCCACCTAAACAAATCAAATATGCATGAATCTGTAAATTTTCCTATAAGGGGCCAGATCATTTTCAGATAATAATCTAAAAGTTTGATGGTCACTGGCAATAGTGAAAGTTTCCTCAATGGTTTTAACCACTTGTTTGAGGCCAAGTTTTTCAAACGTTCCCATTTGGTATATAATCCTGGGAGGTATCTTAGGAATAGTCCACTTATTAAGTGGATCTAGATGTTGAGGTATATCATATTCTTCTTTTCTACTATTTTTAATAGTGGATCTTCTCTTTATAATATTTATAATTAAAGTTGTGTTGAACTATACCATCTATCGTTACTAAAAGTCAATGGCTCTGATACCAAAGTTTCAACGGATCGTCTAGTTTACTCAAGGTGCCTTTACAAGTATGAAAAATCCTGGCAATATTAATGAAAGCTTCTACTATCTGGCCCTAACGCCCTCCTAGCTAACGGGTAATCCAACAAATTTATTCGACAGCCTTTCAAGAATCTGCCTGGATCATTTTAACTTAGCCTTAGTATAACTGTTCAATATGTCTTTAAATAATTTTTTATTTGAATTACTAAGGAATAAGGGTCTGAAAGATACCCCAACTTTGGTCAAATTTGTTGTTGCAATACTAAACATTCATGAGGACCTATTACTTCCCTAGACTATTTAATATCATATTTTAAACATATATATTTGCCCACGTGGACATAAAAATTAATGCAAAATTATAAATAGTAATGTGTCCACGTGGGCACATATATACTTTTAAAGTACACTATTAAATAGTTCAGAGGGTGAAAAATACACTATTAAATAGTCTAGGGAGGTAATAGGTCCTCACGAAAGTTTAGTATCGCAACATCAAATTCAACCAAAGTTGGGGTATTTTTTAGACTCTTATCCCAATTACTAAAGCAGTTAATTCATCTATTTTTTTGTCAAGAGAACTAATATGCTTACCCAAAACTTCAACATAAAGACCCAAATAATTATTTTGGAAAATTAAATTATTTATTTCATTGATTCTAACTGCCGCAACATCTTCTTCAACAAATTGTTTAAAGGCACTAGAGGTGATAATTGTATTATTTGATTTAAAAAAGATGACCGAGGTGGATAAATAGCCTTAATAATATTACCCGAATCATCTTTATAAGTTCGTTCAAAAATAATAATGTATAAAGGTAAATAAGTGGTTATAAACTAGGGTACAAAATGCATAATTTGATTACGTAGAGCACAAGTTTCATAAAATTCATGAGAAATATTATTCAAATTATTAGCACTATAAGTGTAAAAAAATCTTGTTTTAAACTGGTTCCATTTATTACTTGAATTTTTTTTCTGAATGTACTAAAATCTATTTCGTGAAAATCTATTTCTGAAACTTCTTGCCAGTGAACCTGGACTAAAATCTATTTGGTGTACATTCATCATTAAGTTTTATTAGGGTCAAAATTCATTTCGGATACAAAAGGAATATCCTTATCAGAAATATCAAAAGAATTATCAGAAGAATTATCATTAGCTTTAACAATATTCGTTCGAGGATCAATTTTTATTTTATTAACAAGTTTATTATTTTGATCAGCAGGTATCATAGGAACAGAAACCGTAGAAGGTATGGTATGTAAAGTAGCAACACGATTACGTGTTGGACCATACACAAGTTCAATAGGCAAAATATAATGAATAGCAGGCAATCTTTTATCATAAAGGAAATGTCTACTATATGGAACACTTTAATCATCAAACTGAATGCAAATCCTACCATCAGGATTTTGTGCAATATTAAAATACTCATAAATAGTGACAACATTTGTTATTTGACTTGGGGATATAACAGAATCCAGAGTCGAAGTTGTTGGAAAATTAATTTCTTCCCATTTTATATGTCTTCTAGTAGTGACCATAGATTTAATAAAATTAGTTTCTACTAGAATAGTCTGATCATATGTATCATATAATCAAAAATTTGTCGAAAAAGATGTTGCGGCTGTTAACATTAATGAATAAATAAATTAATTTTCTGAAATAATTATTTGAGTCTTTATGTTAAAGTTTTGAGTGAGCATATTAACTCTCTTGACAAAAAATTAGATGAATTAATTGCTTTAGTAATTCAAAGAAAAAGTGATTTAAAGACTTTTGATACGACTTCTACTTCGAAAAGAATTTCAGAGGCTCAAATTATTTCTACTCATGTGCAAAGCCCCCCTGAGATTTAGGATTTTAAATTTAAATAATTATATGATTTGTAAGAACTTATTGATAAAAAAATTGTCTGGATTAAGTGCAAATCCTATTGATTTGTCAGAAAATTTTGCAGATGAAATGGAAAAAACTTTTGATTTTAAAAATCATGTTTCTTTAGAATTTAATAAGCTTCGTGGTTATCCCAAAAAGAATAGTAATACTTCGTATGACCATAAACAATGCATGCATACCTATTATTATTCCATACCAACTCCTCAAGATGTGTTAATAGAGGAACGAGACTGGAATCAGACTAATACCTCTTATAGTGGGTCTGAAATTTATGAATGGAATCTTGATGGTTTGACTGATAGACAATTAATCATTCTTGTTCATAGAATGCTTATATATGCAACTATTTGTAAAAGTGTTAAAAACACATATAGAAATATTTGCAAAATAATTGTTGCGGGTTTTACTGCCAACTCCGAGGTTGGTGGGATAATTATATGAGTATTTAGCAAAAAGCAGTTGTGATAAATGCTATTGTTGATAATGAAAGTGTTGATAACTTAGGCATGACTCTAGTGAAAAATAGAGAAGATGTTGTTTATACTTTAGTCTTAACCATTTTAGAACATTTTAATGGTAGATTTACCAATCAGTATGAGACTGTTTGTACCTTATTAAATGGTCTATGATGTAGAACCTTAGGTGCATTTAGATGGTATAAAGATACTTATATGAGTAGGGTGATGGAATTGCCCGAAAATAGTTATGAGCATTGGAAAGCTAAGTTTATAGATGGCCTTCCCCCTTTATTTGCCGAAAGAGTTAGAAAAGTTTTGAGAACTAATCATGGTGAAATTTCTTATAAGGATTATACTTATGGTAAGCTGATAGGAGTTTGCGCTCAAGAAGGAATAAATTTGTGCAATGAATTAAAATTATCTAGACAACTTAAGATGGATAAGCTTAAAGAAAGATCTCAGTTACGAGATTTTTGTGCCCAGTTTGGTTTACCTGATACTTCTGCTGATAGCAAGAAGAAGAAATATAGGGATTCTAAATACTCCAACCCTGATAAAACATATAGGAAAAAGAGGTCTAAATATAAATCTAAGGAAGAACGCGATGCTAGAAAAGCCTTTCGCAAGCCTAATATATTTATCAAAAATAGGTCTAAGCGAGATCTCGCTAAAATCAAGTGCTATAGATGCGAAAAGTTTGGTCACATAGCACCAAATTGTAAGCTTGAAAATTTAAAAACCATAGAACTTGATGAAGGAGTTCATGATAAGATTTATAGTTTCTTATATACTTCTGAATCTGAGTCTGATTATGATTCTGATTCAGGTTTTGAAGAAGAAGTTGATTTGCTTGATATTTCTGATGATAATCAGCATGATAAAATGAATATTTGCAATTCTTGTCATAGTGATATTTGTTCTTGTGAAAATGATGAATTTTATAGATTTCAATCTCAATTTCAAGATTTAAATATAAATACTATTACATCTAATAATATGATAGAACTTTTGAAAGAAGTCACTGATAATAATCGAAAAAAATTATTCATTTAGCTGCAAATAATAATGCTAGCTCAAGTTCTTCAAAAACTTTAGAAAAACAAAAGAATGATTTTGAATTTGAATATGTTGTACCTTATTCATTGTCTGAAATTAATAACAGACTTAATAAAACAGACTACTTCTACAACAGATTCTTCTTTTGATGATTTGAAAAATGAAATTGAAAATTTTAAAAATGAGATTAAATCTCTTAAACAAAATCAAATGATTTGTGATCATAGACTTACTCAGATAGAAACTGTTAATAACAAATGAAAAAATATTGTTGAAGATGATGCTCTTGCAAAACCTATTAATCTTGATCCTAGACAAGGTATGTTTTTAGGAATGATGAAAATAGTTACTGCTCATAAATGGTATATTAAATGCACCATTTTGATTGATAATAGTTTTTCAATTACTGATATTGCTATGATTAATAGTGGATCCGATGTTAGTTGTATTCAAGGTCTTGTACCTACTAAATATTTTTGAAAACAACTCATATGGTTAAGTCTGCTTCTGGACATGCTTTAGATATAAAGTATAAATTGCCTAATATGTGTATTTGCAAAAAAATAAAGTCTGCATTCCACATTTCTTTTTCTTGGTTAAAAATCACTTATACCCTCCAATCATACTTGGAACACCTTTTATAAATGATATTTATTCATTTTCTAGCATAAAGGCTAAATGTTTTACTGCTACTTATGAAAATAGAAATATAAATTATACGTTTATCACTTACCCTATTTCTCGTGATATTAATGCTTTGATTAATATGAAACAAAGGCATGTTGATTCTTTACAACTAGAATTGTTTAGCATAAATATATTTGATACTTTGAAATCCACCAAAGTACAGGAAAAAATGAAATTATTTTTTGAACAAATTGTTGTTGATATTTGTGCCGATCATCCTAGTGATTTTTGGAATCGAAAAAAGCATATTGTTACTCTTCCATATGAAGATGAATTTTCTAAGAATGATATTCCTACTAAATCTCGTCCTTGTAAGATGAACACCGAATTGGTAGAATCCTGCAAAATGGAAATTGATAATTTGTTACAAAAGGGTTTAATAAAACCTTCAAAATCACCTTGGTCTTGTACTGCATTTTATGTTAATAATGTTGCTGAAAGGGAATGTGGTGTCCCTAGATTGGTTATCAATTATAAACCTTTAAATAAATATTCAAAATGGATTAAGTATCCTATTCCCAACAAAAGAGATTTATTGTCTAGATTATATGATGCCAATATATTTTAAATATTTGATTTAAAATCAGGATATTGGCAAATTCAAATTTTTAAAGAGCATCCTTATAGAACAGTTTTTAATGTCCCATTCGGACAATATGAATGAAATGTTATGCCATTCAGTTTGAAAATTGCCCCATCTGAATTTCAGAAAATCATGAATGATATTTTTAATCCATATTTAGATTTTATCATTGTTTATATTGATGATATTTTAGTATTCTGAAAAATGAAATGCATATTATGCATCTTCTTATCTTTAAGAAAATTGTTATACAAAATGGCTTGGTCATTTCTAAACCAAAAATGAGTTTGTTCCATACTAATGTTCGATTTCTAGGATATCATATTTGTCAAGGGAAAGTTACCCCGATTCAAAGATCAATCGACTTTGCATCAAAATTTCCTGATGTTATCACTGATATGACTCAATTGCAAAGATTCTTAGGAAGTTTAAATTACAAATCCCCTTTTTATAAAAAATTATCTCGTAATTTGGCCACTTTATATGACAGGCTGAAAAAGGATTATAAATCACCTTGGACTGATAGTCATAATACTTTGGTAAAAGATATTAAACTTCGGATTCAATCTTTGCCATGCTTAACTCTGACTAACCCTGCTTGGAAAAAAATTATTGAGACAGATGTGTCTAATATTGGATATGGCGGGATATTAAAACAAATAAATCCCAACAATAAAAATGAATATTTAATCAGATGTCATTCTAGGAAATGGAGTGAGGCCCAGAAAAAATATGCTACAGTGGCTCATGAAATGTTGACCATTGTTAAATGTGTGTTGAAATTTCAGGATGATTTATATAATCAAAAGTTTTTGATGAAAACTGATGCTCAATTTATTAAATACATGTTTAACAAAGATTTTAAACATGATGCTTCAAAATTAATATTTGGTAAGTGGCAGGCCCAATTAGCTCCTTTTGATTTCGAGATTCAATATAAAATAGGAAAGGATAACCCTATTCCAGATTTTCTATCTCGAGAATATTTAAATTCATAATGAGTTTTTATACAACTTTTATGAATGAAAAAACTCTAGTTATCATTCTAAAGATAATTCCTCTTAATAAAAACTTGCAGGAATTAATAATATGTGAAATTATCAACGATATTATTAGAGAAGATTTCTCTATACATGATTATGAAGAAAGTGTTCATATCGATGATGATAATTATTACAGTGACTATTATGATATGTTCGAATAAAGCAAAGTGTTTTGTTTGCAGGATGGACCCTCTTTGAATTACCAAGGGCAGAGGTAGGAATAAGAATACAAGGGGAAGATCATCCCTAAGATCGTCCTATGGATCCTCTTCTAACTCCCCAGTTATACAAATGGGAAGAAGGACTTTGATAAACTCAAAAGTCTCTCAAAATGAGGCTTCATCTTCAGTACATCTGGAAGATATTCCAGAAAACAATCTGTTATCCGCACAACTACAGGCATATTTGTCTCAAAAGCAAAGTGATACTTTTGCATCAATAGATAAAGAAGACAATGATGATATCAAGTCATATGAAAAGTTGTCAAAAAAATGATATTTCTTTTAGAAAACTCTGAAATTTAGAGAAAAGAAGAACCCTAAAAGATATTCCAGTGATACCTAATCAACGAATTATATTTCCTGGGTGAGTCATACAAAACCCGATCTTATTATGAGACCATTCTGATAAGCACTGGTAATGTTGAATTTCAACACTTTTCAAGTTACAATACATGTGAGAATGTTTATAAATTGTAACTAGCCGAGAGCATCCCCTAGTCGTTACCGGCATATTCGGCCTCTCGGAGGTCTTATACAAGCCCTTAGCATTCGTCATAGCATTATCATAGAAAAATAGCATAAAATTTAAAACTTTTCATAATATAACACAAGACTTAGAAAGTCAGCTTATTTAAACCTTTAATACAAAATCGGAATACTACGTCTCAAAGTAGCCATCTTAAAACACGACTACAACACAAGAGGGACACGACCCTTACAATACAAAAGAAACTACTATCTAGTACATAGAACTTAAGGAAACTATTTAACATAAAGGTCCTTGAATCTTTAAGGACACACCCGAACTTGAGAATAGTAAGCCAAGCTCATGACTTCTAGGACAGTCCTTTAGCCACCACCACCTACACTTGGTGTAAAAAGATGAAGAAAAATGGTGTTAGTACAAGAATGTACTAAGTATGATAACCATGCAAAAACATGCTTTTAAAAGGACATTTAGTTGGAAACCATGCATCATACCTTTTTAGAGAAACTTCATGAACCTTTAACACATTAGGCGCAATATAAACCACATACATCATCATATACATGGAAACCATTCATAATAGCACATAAGGCCACTTATAATATTTTAGGCATATTCAATGCATACAATACATTGCCTTCCTCTTTATCTTAACTCCTTTCCTCAAGCAACCCTTAGGGAATACTTGGTGCAATGTATCACTTTAAGGTTAGCAAAGGTGAACTTACATATAGCCTTCATCAATCCAATCACATATATTCATAGAGTCATAAGCTCACCAGAAGACATAGTCTTCACATAGGAACCATCACCTAAGACAACCCCCAAGTCACACTAGTGCAATGTGCAAGTAGCATCCCATAATATTACTCACACCAAGTGTTCCTAGAAAGTCACCATAGACTAGGCACATCATATTCAACAAGTCATAACATCTTCATTTAACATTAGACATAAGACCAACATACTTCATAACATCATATAAGGACTCATTCATTTACTACATCATTAGTCATAACTCATTTAGTTGATAACATAGGTAAACCACTCTCATAACCCCTTCACAAGCTCACTTGTGCAATGTACACATGGAGTCACATACCCCCACATATACTAAGCAAACCCATTAAGAAGTCATAAGTTTAATTCACATGCATAATCATACTTCATGTCTTGACATAAGTAAAGTAAACCTTGACATGCTTTCATATTAACATACATAGACCATAGTCTTCAATACATAAAGAGCCTAATCATAACCTCCCTTAGAGTCCACTTGTGCAATGCATAAGTAGGGTCCATAGTCCTACCTACACTAAGTATCTCTTCAAGAAATCATGACTAGAGTTCATATTCTTATCTTAGTTCATTTCTTAACTTTCAGGAGACATTTCTGTAACTGACAGAAGCCATGTGAGCTACATGGAATCCGGTGTTTTACTCCCACATGGAAAATAGAGGGTACTACTTGCCAAAGTAGGACCTACATACATAATAGCTATCTAGTGGATCCACTAAGCTAAAACCTACGGGGACACGTAGTTATGGAACAAGGAGATTGCTACTAGAAAACCTTCACATTCTAGGTGTGGAGGTTTCCATCTCATGAGACAACATCTATGTTTGGAACCCGGACTTGCTAAATGTGAAGGTTCTCTTGTGGGAAGCCGGACATGCTAAACGTGAAGCCCCCACTCTCATTTTTCCTGTTCACTCGGTGCTAAGCTCCAACTCCCTTTTTAAACATCTTCAAGCCTTCATTTAACATTAGTTCATAAAATATGCGTTAGGGACTTAATCCCTCATATCATATAGCTCAAAGGTTTCTAAGATGAGAATGGCCTTTCATCATAGAACCTACATTCTGTGAGAATAACCTTTCACATAGTCATAGCATATTCATAACATAGTCTAGTTTAGAGTACAATTGAGAAAACCTTTCAAGAGATTCACTTTCCCTAGATTATCATAAACCTTATTCATTCATTTGTGTGTGTGTACGTATGTGAGAAAGCCTTTCACATAAACAACTTCATACAACACATATTCATACCTTGCTAATCATACACTTTGCATGCATAATATCTTTTTAAAAATTACTAATTCTTTTTCAATCAATAATTCATATAACCAAATGCATTTAATTTTTCTTGTGACATAGTACTCGAGATATATCAATTTTTTAATAATTTGTTCCTTTAATATTATTTTTTTCCTGCAAATCGTATTTAATAATTTTTGGTGCCCATTGGACCAATTTGCACAAATATCAATCACCTATATTATTATATTATTATTAAACAAGATACGAATTGATGCTTCCTTTTGGGGGTTTTATGGAGCAAAATTCTTTTCACTTTCTTAGTTGGATATTATGACTCTTATCTTGTATTTCTTTCAATTCTATCTCTATTAATGTTTTTTTTGGTCTTTATTAAGGGGATTGAAACTACATTAAAGAGTTAATTTAATCAAGATGGAAAAGTGTATAAATTGATTGGAAACTACATCGGTAAGTACTAGTGTTTCTCCAATTTAGATGCTTTGTTTCAGATCTTTTTGAAGTGTAACATGGTTGCTTCTTTGATGAAAATGTTTGTCCTTTCATAAAGACAATAGATACTTATTTATTCAAATTTTCAATTAGCTGTCAAAAAATTGAATTAAACAAGAAGCAATTTGTAGCCCGGCTGAACCAACAACTTGAATAGGGATTCTTCATCATGTTCTTTTTACACTTGAAACTTTTATAGTACTTCTTAATGTTAGTGTATGCTCTTTTAGGTCAGAGGAATTCTGCATTACAGGATTAAAAAAAAATCAATGCTTCATAGAAAATAGATTCAAATAGTTTTCTAAGCTATTTCAATTCAAAGTCAAAACGTTGTGACGGAAACTTTGAATCTTGTAAACTAAAGAATTTTGTATCTACATTGGCAAGAACAAATAATACCATTAGGAATAAAATAAGAGCTTTGTTTAGTGGGATATTTTGATTATATTTGAAAGTTAATTTTGTTGAAACCTTTCAAATTGCAAATGATTAAATGTCTCAGAAGTCGAGTCATCCAATTATAAAACATCAGTTTATCTCATAAACATTGATATGTTGTACTAGAGGCCTTGAACTTCTCTTTTGTAACTTGTCAATTAATGGGAACTTCTCCAAGATGAATCATATGTATCTTTAAATTTATAGCTCTCTAATTTCTATTTTTGCACTCCTCAATTTTAGACTTCTTTAGTTGACGATTGTTGTTTACTTGATTTTTGAAGGTATATCTAAATGCCTCCCTGCTATGTCGTTTCTGTGGTTTCTGGGATAACAACGGTTGATTGTTAAGCTAGGTATTGTATCTCCAACACATTTGAAATGATAGATTAGGAAGTTAATAAAAAAAAAAAAAGTGGTTGTCTCCAAGGTTGGTGAATGGCCTTTTACTTAACCCAACATAACTGCTTCGCACGACTTGCTTCTGGGAAAACAATAGCTCAAGCTTATGAAGGATGATGTCTAAGAATTAGAAGGCGCTAGAATCAACTCGGCAATATTTTTAAAAACTGTAAGCTCTTGAACTCTTTTTGATATTTTTTATCCTAAATAGCAGTATATTTCTTAATATTTGTTTAAGGTTCTTCATTTTTGAAACTGACTATTGAAATAATCTCTTATATCTCAACCGCTTGTTGATTTATTTGATTTTTGCGGCACTCATTGTTAATATTGTCTTTGTGAATTATGTTGTTCCTCTCTTTTATAATTGAATATATTGAGAGTGGTAATCAAACTTGTTATGAATTGTTTCTTACAATCTTTTCTTTGATCTCATATGAATAGTTCTCCTTTGCACTTTATTGGGTGTGGTTCTGCTTGTAGAAAACTGATATGTTTATATGTGAATGAACCTTTTCTTCTTGTTGAACAGGAATCATCGACGTTGAGCAAGGTCCCCATAGTTATTATGTCATCTGAGAATATTTTAGCTCGCATTGATAGGTATATCCTCTTTTGACCATCAATTGTTTAATTTGTTCCTTTGTATTAGTTTTGTTTAATATGGTCTTTATACTGTTCTGCATCAGATAGGTACAAGCAATATGTTACAGTTCAATACATTGTAAAATCCTTTTGCCATAGGCAGATCTAAAGCAGCTTTAATGGGTTCAACTAAATTCATTGCTTTCTACTCGAGCAATATGTACATATGTATAATATCTACCCTTGTGTTCTTGTATTAGACTCATACAAATCCCATTAACTTTAATTCCTTAATCTATACCTGCCTCTTATAGAATTTGGACATGTATTTTGTCTAATTTAACTCCTTAGAATTGAGGACTATTGATTGAATTGAATTTGGAAAAAGTACTTGCGGAGCAAACATCTGTAACGTAACAGTTAAAGTAACTATCTAATCTCAGAAGTAACCTTGTGTTGATTCATCAGTAGCATATATTTTCCTGTTGATCATGTATCATCTTCTATAAAATAGTAAAAATTTAAAAATTTAGGGCTTTTTTAGCTGGATAAAACTGTCGGTTTCTGTATTTATCTCACTATTAGTGAATTTAAAGATAGTACCATTCCTTTTGCTGTATTTTTTGTTTCCAAGTTATTAATTTGGACCATCTGATTGAGTAGATGTTTCCTTTCTAGATGTTTGGAGGAAGGTGCTAAAGAATTTCTCCTAAAACCTGTTAAGCTGTCTGATGTCAAACGTCTCCGAGAAGTCATACTAAGAGGCGAGGGGGATGAAAACAAATAAACAGAGAAGAAGATTAAAGAAGTATGTTCTAGAAAATGAAATTTTCAATATGATTCATTGACACCACTGATGACATCTTCTTTAGTTACAGGCCATGACAATATATACTCTATCAATGTGTCCAATTCTCCACTTGTGTGCACCATAGTTTCAGGAATTCAAAATTCACCTTGATGAAAATCTTAGATCCACCGTAGTTGGCAGATGTATGATCCTGAAGAAAGAATTGTGTGCTTGGACTCTCATCTAAAGTCGATTCAGTTGATTGGTCTCAAAGATGAATAAATCGAGATAGAACTACTAAAGTTTTTTTCTGAAGAATGCATGGGTATTGGAAAAAACTTACGACTGTTTGGTCAAGTTATGCTCAGAAATCAGAAGACATCAAAGAAGGTTTTGAAGATTTCTAGAACTTCTTCACATGCTTTTCTGACATTTCACAATGCCAACCTCAAACGAAGGTCTGATAACTGGTATAATGAAATGGTCCTTCATCATTTTTCCATGATAAGATATTTCTTGACACACTTAGTTGCACCTCGAATAGTTTCACTGATATTTATTGACAGCATGAATAATCAAAATTCAAGTAAGAAGATTTTTTAAAAAAAAAAACTTTTTCCGTTCAACAATAGTTGTCCACTATATTATTTTGGGATGTCCAACAATACTTTCTTAATATATTCATGTACTGCTCCTCCAACTCCATACGAAGGATTTCGTAAAATTTTTGCAAAATAACCATCTGAAAATCATATTACCAAAATAACACAAATGAAAAAAGGAGAAAATCACCTAATTTCTTGTAAAATGGCTTCTAAATGCTCTATATATGTGCGAAAAATGGTGAGGCTTTAAGTGCTGCTCCCCAACTCCCAACGAAAAGTTTGTAAAGGTCCTGCTATAAAAATCATCTGAAAGTTATATCACCAAAATATTCATAGGTGAAAAATGACTTCTAAATGCTCAAAATATGTGTGAAATATGGTGAACCTTCACTAACTACTCCCCCAACTCTCTACGGAGAGATCCGTAGAGGTTTTGCAATAAAATCACCCAGAAGCCATATCACCAACATATGAATGAGCTAACACACATGAAAAACTAAGAAAATCACATAATTCCTATAAAATGAATCATAAATGTCAAAAATAGTGAGGCTTCACGTACTACTCCCTCAACTCCCTATGGAGAATTTGGTAAAGGTTTTGCAAAAAATATCATTCCCAAGCCATATCACCAATATATTCATGGGCTAACACAGACGAAAAACTAAGAAAACTGTCTAATTCCTATAAAAATGACTTCTAAATTTTCAAAATATATGAAAAAATGGTGAGACCTCACATATTGCTCCCCCTACTCTCTACGGAGGGTTCCATAAATATTTTACAAAAAAATCGCCCAAAGCCATATCGGAGGAAGACATCAAAATTGGTGTAATGTCACTAGTACCTTTTGTACCACATCAAAGGAAGATACAAAAAAATTAGCATTTATACTATTATGACTAAGAACATCGATAGAATGTAATTTCAAGGATTTAAATGTTAAGTTGTGCAATTAGAAATGCCCCTGCGAGGGCGGGGGCAAGGATTAAGTGGTGGACAATGATATTAAATGCTAAGTTGTGAAATTCATAATTAATAATGGGTGGGTGAACAAAATAATTACTTTAGGAAAAATATTACTTACAAGAATTTTCTTGAAAATTTATTAGAATAATTTCATTTGGCTTTACTTGCGAAAAAATTGTAAGAATTTTTATTTATTTTTGTTAATTTTTATCAAAATTTTTTGAGGTATTTTTACAAGAAAATTTGCAAGTAACTTACATGCGAAATTTGTGAAATTAAATGCTAAGTTGTGAAATTCATAATTAATAATGGGTGGGTGAACAAAATAATTACTTTAGGAAAAATATTACTTACAAGAATTTTCTTGAAATTTTATTAGAATAATTTCATTTGGCTTTACTTGCGAAAAAAATTGCAAGAATTTTTATTTTTTTTTGTTAATTTTTACCACAATTTTTTGAGGTATTTTTACAAGAAAATTTGCAAGTAACTTACATGCGAAATTTGAATCCTTAGGTAAATTACTTGAGAATTTTAAAATTTGTAGGAAATAATTACTTACAAAGGTTTTACCATCGAATTTTATTGTAGAAAAATCCACAGGAAATTCCTATGTAATTCGCATTTTTCTTGTAGTGTATGTGGTTACTTTAGATTTAATACTGGGCGAGAAGAAGAGTTTATGAGCTCTGATATATTCCTCACTTAAAGAATGAAAGAAATGAAGAATTGTATTGATATGTTAAACTGTTGAGTACATCTCCTTATATAGGAGTGAATTGCAGTGTCCTAGGCTTGTTATACCTAGAGTCCTACTATAATACAAAAACACAATTTACAAGAACTACTACTACTACATTTATAACTAATCGTAGTCGACTTCAACTAACACGAGACATAGTAACCTAGCAAGTCAACTTCAGTAGCCCAGTCCATGTGTGATTCTAACTCTATTATAATTAACAATTGTACATGTTGATTGTATCACACGTTGTTTGATATGTTTCATATCTTCAGCTTCCCTTATCTTCAACAACTAATACATCATATCCCATAATTTTCCCAATTACAAAAATCCTTAATTTTTCATTGCTCTTGAATACATTCTTTGGTTGTCCGATACATTGCAAATGTTACATAACTAAATGGGAGGGATGTATTTGATAGGGGTAGGGATGTATCCTAGAGTGGATAGGATGTATTCGAGTGTAATGACATGTTCCCGTCGTTATAGAAAAGTCAATGGGGAAATAATTGGGGCTAGAAAACTTTTTCGTGTTGTTTAGTTTCGGGGTTGTACCCATTGTTCTTAGACTTGTCGTTAGTAGAGTTTTGATACATTGACTTTCAAGGTTCTAGGGGTTGTTCTTCCGTATTAGTTTGGTTAGTTGTTTGTTAAAAACCTTGGAGTTTATGGGGACTCCATTTTTGTTGTCATTTAAACCTGCTTCCGTATCTTTAAATGCCTTAGTTTTCATGAAATTTGTTAGTTTGAGTTGTAGTAATGGTTCTCCCACCGGAGGTTTAGTGTGGGTTCCAATCACGACGGTCTGTC
The DNA here is from genome assembly GCA_029582725.1 of Solanum chiquidenum. Taxonomy (NCBI): domain Eukaryota; kingdom Viridiplantae; phylum Streptophyta; class Magnoliopsida; order Solanales; family Solanaceae; genus Solanum; species Solanum chiquidenum. The sequence goes on along the minus strand of JAJOOS010001661.1, from coordinate 57,094 downwards.
GTGATAAAGTTTGTATCGGATCCCTAGGTTCGTTGATCCCATTGTACCAAAACTAGTCTAGTAGAGTCTTGCGAAACGGTACGATAACGTCTGTACTTTTCTTCGAGAGGATATAGGACTTTAGGAAAAAGTCACTTCTTTCTACTCATTTGTGCTATGACTTGAATCCAATTGGTATCTTTCCTCCTTAACTCTATGGTCCGAGCTAGAGCAACAACAACGGTAACACCATCACTAGCAAGACAGGATGTGTATAGACTACCGATAGTTGAATAGGGTCACCATTCAGAACAAGTGTACATTGCATCGGATAGATGATCTTTTTGACCAATTGCAAGGTGCATCAGTTTTCTCTAAAATTGATGTAAGGTCTGGTTACCATCAGTTAAAGAGTGAGGTGGTTAAGAATTGGGTTCGACCAAGTTCTATGATTGAAATTAGCAGTTTTGTGGGGCTTGCTAGCTACTATTGTCTCTTGTGGTATGAGTTGAATCCAATTGGTATCTTCCGATTCCAATTGGTATCTCAACAAAGTGAACTAGACGTCATGGTCACGACTGAGGGGTCACAAGCAAAGCAAATTAGAAACTGAGAAGGTTTTAATTAGTATCTGGCCCTAGGGGTGGTGTGAATGCATGGATGATCAGGAATGGTCATCCATGGAGCAAAATAATTAATTAAGAATTTGGACTTATATGTGAATTGTATCTTGGAAAGTTTGAATGTCTGCTTCTGGTTGTCTGAATTAATTGTGAATGTGAAGTTGTAATTGCTTGAATGTGATGAGGTGATTATGTGCACAGTAAATGTGTTTCTGAACTTGATATGTACAATATGTTGGTCTGGTCGTTGAAGTTATGCAAGTTGTAAATACTTGAGTATCGTGAGACTCGTTGTGAAAGGAAGATCTTGACTAAGGATCGTGTGAGTGTCTGGGTGTATCCTGGGGATGTGTGGGTTCTGGTGCTGAATTAACAAGAATGAATTGGTTCGTGTATCGTGGGATTGACTGGGAGGTAGACAATGATTATCCTAGTTATGAGGATTATTCTAAAATTGCTAAGTAAAGCTGGGAACTTTTGTGGAATTTAGAAAAGAAAAGAATCTTAGAAATATTATTGGCAGGGGTTCTATTTCCGTTTTGGTTGTTGGGGCGGGACTTTTCCTGCCAAGGTGAGGCCGCCAGTGAGGGATTCCTCTCGCCAGAGTGGGATAGGGCAAGACAGAATCTCAACCCTGTCTCCCCTGTTTTCCTAGTCATAATTATGGACCCCGAATTGTACCAGAACTAACCCCCACGATCTAATCTAGTGTTCAGCAATCGAATAAAAGTTATGAGGTGTGTTAAAATTATGGAGAACCTGGGCATATGAGGAGGAAATCAGCGAGGTCGTGGAGGTCGGGGAAATTGTAATGCAGGTAGAGGAGTAGTGTAGCCAGGCAATGAGGTTTCCCGTCAAGAGGACATGACTCAGTTTTATGCTTTTTTTCGGGTAAGACCGAGTTTGAGGGTGTGATGCAGTGGTCACAAGATCTACTCTTGTATGTGCCTGGATGGCTATTGTTTTGTTTGATTCGGGTTCTACTTATTCGTATGTGTTAGTTCAATTGCCTTGGGGATTTGATATGGTTTGTGATATACTTGATGCCCCCATCCATGTTTCTACCCCAGTTGAAAAGTCAGCCATAGTCACTCATGTATATTGTGTTGTCCTGTTGTGTTTAGGGATTTTCAGACTTGGGTCGATTTGGCTATGCTGGATATGACTGACTTGGTATAATCTTAGGCATGACTTGGTTGTCTCCCTATTATACCGGGCTTAATTATAATACTAAGACGGTAACTCTACAGATCCCGGTAGGTAAAGATTAGAGTGGGAAGGGGTGTACAAGCTTAAGCTAGCTAAGATCATATCCTCCATTCGGGCTAGGAAACTGGTAGGGTAGGGTCGCTTGGCTTATTTGGCTCATATTCGGGATGTTGAGGTCGAGTCTCCCTCTAGTGAGTCTAGTTCTGTGGTGTTTGTGTTTCCTACGAATTTTCTAGGTATACCTCCATATAGAGATATAGATTTCTGTATTGACTTGGAAACTAACACTCACCCCATTTCCATCCCTCCTTATCGTATGGCTCCAACAGAATTAAGAGAGATAAAGGCTCAAAACCAAGAGCTTCATGATAAAGGTTTCATCCGTCCTAGTGTTTCTAAGTGGGGTGCTTATGTCTTGTTTGTAAGAAGAAGGAGGGTAGTATAAGGACTGATGATTTTTATCTTAATCCATAAGGGAGTGGATTAATACCGGAATGACAAGCTTATGGATAAACAAAGTTCAATTGAGTATACTTGGGTGAAGAAAATTGAAGATTTTAGTAAGAAAGTGTGTACCAAGATTGGGTTAGTCCTTTGAATTTGATGAGTTTACATGAGTTTGAGGTGTCGTGTTGATGAAATGTTGGCTTCATAGTGATAGCCAAGGCTGACTAGGCGTAATGGTAATAGTTGTTCGTGATGGATTGTGATGGGATGCAACTATATAATAAAATTGTTGGTTAAGTGAATTTTTGTATAGTAATTACGACTTGCGAGTATCTTAGGTTGTGGTTTGCTAATATTTGGTGAGTAACGTGGTTGTATGGAAAGTTTTAAGAGGTGGTGGGACAACACTCGAATATAATTTAAAAGACTAGGGTCATGATGAAGAAAAATAGGGGGATGTAGTACAACCTTTAGAGAGAGGCGAGAGCAAGAATATTTTATTTGATTCTTAAGGCTAAAGAGGTATCTTCAGAGGGGTATATAATTGGGTTAAGAGATGCGTGATTTCATTCGTTTTGCTATGATTATGGTAATAGTATTACAAGTCTGTCATATTGGTTAAAGAATTATTGGAAAGGACTTGAGAAAGAAGTGTGCAGACATTAGCTTGAGTGTGATGATAAGTGCTTGGTTTTGTTTTTGACTCTATTAATGAGTATGACTGAAATTTTAGCGAAATATATTGTAAGATCGATGGAGATGCGACCAATGATAAACGGAGATCCATGAATTCATAAAAATCTTCAAGGTACAAGCTAATGTTGATAGAGAAAGGGATTGTGTTATATGGTGGAGATTACAATTCAGATTTTTTATTGTGAGTCTACATTTGTGGTGATGTATTTTGTCAAGGTATGAATTGGCAAGGTGAGAAATTATCAATTGTATCTGGTATTGAGCATTTCAAAAGGACTTACACCTGGGTTGAGTCGTAAGTTTACTACTATTGGTTGTTAAATACCTAAGAAAGATTTCATTTTTAAAAAGTGTTGGTTTATAATAAGGTAAATGGTCAAAGTGTTTATAATGGTTGTTAGTATTGTGAGTATGATTCACTAGCTATGCTCTAGTGTGTTTCCACTTTTGTGGGTGGATCCCTAGTGATGGGGTACCAAATCCTGCGATGTTCTCTTGGTTGAGTGGGAAGATTGGAAAGAATTGGTTATTTCGAATGACATAATTGGTGTTGTCTTGGAGTTGTTACAGTATTTTAGTGGTTCTACATGTACCACCTTGCTTATGAGAATTTATAGAAGAGCTACCATGCGTATTTGTGGTTGTCCGGCAATCTTAAAATTCCTCTAGTCATCGAGGTCATGTATCGATTATGTGTGGTTGAATGTGGGGATCATTGGGTCCAACTCTACTATTCTTAAGAGGTACAATTAATAAATCTAGCATTTCGATAGTGTTGTTGGAGGGGTTGTATGCTTAGGCATATCCCTCGATGAGTATCTTATTTCTAAAGATCAAATTGGTTATAACTTAAGCTCATGGGAATTTATGTTATGGGATGGAGATATTGTTAAGAACTGTGATTGTTTGGGTATTATGAGTGTGTGTTGGTTGATTCAGGCTCACTTCTATTTGTAGCGAGTATTGACTTGGAATTTTATCATGCTTAAGTGCTAAAGGATTCGTCCGGATGATTGTGTCAAGGTCCTTGATAACATGTTGTAGACGTGTGTACGATCAACTTTAGTGGTTGTTGGGAATTGCTTTTGTTGTAGTTAAGTTTACATACAACAATCATTATCACTCGAGTATTGAGATGACTTCATTGAGGCATTGTATGGGAGGATGTGTAGGTATTCAATTGGTTGGTTAGAGGTTGAAGATGTGAAGCCTTTGAGAGTTGATTTGGTGAAAGATGTTCGGGGTAAGGTGAGAAGTATCCAATCTAAGCTTCTAGCATCCCAGAGTCGATAGAAAAAGTATGTGGGACAAGTATTCCCAGTTATTCGACGATTCAAATACTACTATATTTTTGCTTTATCCCTTTACTCCTAGTTTGTCACTCGGGGATGAGTAATGTGTAAATTGGTATCTATTATAACGACATATTTCCGTCATTATAGAAAAGCCGATGGGGAAAGAATTGGGGCTAGAAAACATTTTCGTAGTAACTTGAGATTTCCTAGCCTAGTCCAGATTTGGACGAAATCGGAGTCAATGAGGTCTAGGGAAATTTGGTAACAAATGATATATCTATTAATGAATTTGATTACATGAGTGGATAATTAAGACGTTAAGAATCCCGTACAACTTTACGAAATTGAATTTGGGTGAGTAGAACTCCCGAAACTGATCTTAGCGTGAACGAGTATTTTCTAAGCATCATGGGATAATGGTGTGTTGTGAAATAGGGCTTTGGAATTCTTTATTTAACATTATGTTTCGTGCAAGCCGCCTTGGCGGGGATTTTTGCCGCTACAGCGGGGTGAGGGCCGCTGTGGTGGGCTCGACGCGACTTAAGGTCGTTAATAAACCCCTAAACGACCTTATTATGCAGTTTTCTATTTTTAGAGCCAAGGAACAAACCCCCAGGCGACTCCTACTCATTTTTCACCATTCTTGAGGCTAAAGGTAAGTTTTTCACTCCCCGAATCCATTTTTGGATCTGTAGAACGTAATAGAATGGGTAATTAATGATGGGGAAGGGTTTTGGTATAGATTCTATGGTGGAAACAACCCTAAATTGGATAATTGGGATCATGGGTTTGATCTAGGGTTCATAAAATTGTTAGTAACTTGGGTAATTAGTGATTGTTTATTGATTTTCGTATTATATTGATTGTTTGTAGATCGAGAACAAGCGGAACGAATCCGTAAAGGGAGGGATAAAGTTTCTTAGAGTTTCAAGCTTGTTTTGAGGTAGGTGATGGTTGTGATTTCATGTTGGTGTGATAGATGTTTGTAATTGCTTCATTTTAATGCATGTATGTTTGTGAATGAAACCTATATTGATCACACCTAATGTAAATGAGTATGAACGAATGATTGTATGCCATGAATAAACACTTGTTTGTATGATTATGAGAATGTACATTGTGATTGTGATTGTGGCTTGTTGAATGGATCGGTTGCCACGTTCCGGCATAAATATGGGATTGGTTGCCACATTTCGGCATAACTAACTTGGATCGGTTGCCACGTTCTGGCATAAACATGGGATCGGCTGCCATATTCGGGCATAAACATGGGATCGGTTGCCACATTCCGACATAACTAACTTGGATCGGTTGCCACGTTCCGGCATAAACATGGGATCGATTGCCATATTCGGGCATAAACATGGGATCGGTTGCCACGTTCCGGCATAAACATGGGATCGGCTGCCACGTTCCGGCACACTAACTTGGATTGGGTACCACGAACCGGTATGCTAACAGTTTGGGTTTAGGTTCCACGAGAGGACCATTGAATTGGGTTCCCTGAGAGGACCATTGATATCTAATGATGATTGATATTGAAAGACTGTATGTTGCTCTAAAAGGATAATTGTTTCTCTTGAGACTTGTGAAATTGTGTGTTATTGGTAAGTGATGACTAATATTGTATATGCATTTTTTACTTTGTTGTGACTGCTTATGTATATTTCACCTTTGGGATAGCCGTGTGATCCTACTAGTACACTGTAGTTGTGTACTGATACTGAACTTGCTCTTTCTTTGTTTAGTACAGGGCATCTTCAGGTGGCTATTGATAAACCTCGGCTAGGTGACTGTTGAGCGTGATCAGATTCAAGGGTGAGCTAGTTCTTTCAGGCTGCCATGGATCTTTCTTGTTTAAGTCCACTCTTTTCGGACTCAGACTATTTGTTTAAGGTGTTGTTTAGTTTCGGGGTTGTACCCCTTGTTCTTAGATTTGTCGTTAGTAGAGTTTTGGTACATTGACTTTCAGGTTCTAGGGGTTGTTCTTCCGCATTAGTTTGGTTAGTTATTTGTTGAAAACCTTGGAGTTTATGGGGACTCCATTTTTGTTGTCATTTAAACCTGCTTCCGTATCTTTAATGCATTAGTTTTCATGAAATTTGTTCGTTTGGGTTGTAGTAATGGTTCTCCCACGGAGGTTTAGTGTGGGTGCCAATCACGACGGTCTGGGTCGTGACATCGAGGGTATGAGGATGTATCCGAAAGGGCATAGGGATTTATTCGAGAGGGGATTTATGTAATTTTTTTAAAATGGTAGACAATTTTAGAGATTATAATATCAAATTATGTTTTTATGTACTTTTTCCTATTTTTAAATGAAGATATTTTCACTGCTCTTCCTAGTATCTCTCACAAGTTGTGGTTTACTTCTCTTACAAGCTTAAAGACGCACACATACAAAAAAGAAGCTAGCTTGATGGATTCAATTACCATAAAATGTTCAGACAATATGGGTAGCGCACAAAGGCTAGCCCACCTAGTGGCGTGAGGGTGCACGTGCATTTGAGAATATTTTTAACCATAAAATGCAACTGGGATATAAAAGGTGAAAGGAGAAAGAATTTAATCCGAAACTTAATTTATGTTAAGAGCAATTCAGTGCAATATAATTCATAACGAATTTAATCCGAAACTTTTTTTAAATTATTTTTAAAAAGTTTTAACATATTAAAAGTCAAATATGTGTTTCTAATATGGTAACAAATTACTTCCTTCATTTCATAATAAATGGTATTTTTAGCTAGATTTTGTAAAATATCACTTATTTTTAAATTAAATAAAAAAAAAAGATAAAAACTCCATTATTTTAAAACATAAGGAGTATTTGAAGTTTATCATTTGAATTTCAAAAGTTTCAGTCTATTCGAGCATGTTAAGTTTGGGATATTTACCCTAGTTTTCGAAAATGATGAATAGGAAACTCGAAAGTAAATAAAAATATATTCGGTTAGAGAAATAAGCATTAATAGTAAATAATTATTTGATTTTATGCACCACACTAACATTTATAAAATCCAATTTGTCTCCTACCAACTTGCACCCCACCCATTGTCATCTCTAACTCCTTGATCTCTATACTTTTTCAAGCACGCATTTTATACTTATCACTTACCTATAATTTGTTATTCTTTTTAGGACAATATGATATTATATATATGCTTCGCAAATAAATCATAGATTTTCAATCGTTATATTAAAGTATAATAGTGAAAGCATGGTTCATTCTCCAAAAAGAGAGGAAATGTAACAAATAACATTTCTTGTACAATCTTAACACTAACATAAAACCATTAATTGATATTTTATATATTATCTCCATTTGCATTATTAAGAAGTGGGGAAATATAGTAGGTTTTCTTCTATTTTGTTCCCTATGCATCAGTCTTGTTAATCACTAGATTATATTAAAATTAACCAGTGAAAAAACTGTTTCAAAAAGAATGATCTATTTTTCTTTTTAGTCTATTCAAAAAGAATAATTCCTTTCTTTTTGTTGGTAATTCTTTAATTTCAGTTTTTTATGTGGCATGTGTAAGACCATAAGATTTAATGGTATTTTGGTAGATTTGACATAACTTTAATTTTAAACCACATTGAAATTTTCTCTTTATTTTCTTATACTCCATGTCAAGTCAAACTATATTTAATTTTTTTTGAAATGGGGAGAGTATTAATTAGTTAAACATTCACTACCACTCAATAAGTCCCATGATGATTAAGAAGACTGATGCATATAAACGTAATTAGTTATATATCATGTGATTCAATGATCAATAGACTACAGTAATCTTGCCCACTAAAGAAATTTAGGCTTGCTTTTATACTATTCTAATTGCACATTTAATGTCTTCCACTAAGGTGAGTGTTTAAAATTTTTGTTCAAAGCCACAGTTTAGTTTTTCATTTTCTACTGTATAATGATAGTATTTTTTATCCCTCGATCATAAATAAATTTATGCAATAATTTTCAAGGTTGTTTTGTGATTTTTGCTTTTTTTCCCACCTAATAACTGTGAGTAACAATTTATGACTTGCATGGATGAACGATACAATTTCAGAAGTAATCAAATACATTTCAAGAAAGTATTTCAGTTTTGAAAGTTGGAATCTTGAAAAGTTTGACCAAATTTAATATTTGAGGCTGGTGAGGCTGAATTTGGGTTTTAATGATTCTACTAGGTATGACAGGTGATTTATGGCCTAATTGAAAGTTTGGCACATTTTCCAATGCTTTTGAGGGTTTTTGGACCTTTAGTTGGACATTTTGAGTTTCATAAGCTTAGAGTTGACCACGGTTTGGTCAAGATGCCACCGAATGTTGATTTGGGAGATTCCGAATATAGTTTGTTTTGCAATTTGTTGAGTTGTTCTCATTTGGTGCCATTACGCTTGTAGAAATAAGTGTCACACAAGCAAAGCCCAAAAGCGAAAACAATTTTGAGCTTGCAAAGTTGGCTCGCGTCCACGACTCTCTTTTGGGCTTCTTAAGCACCTGTGAACTAGCAATGCCATTGTTCTAAATTCGATTATGAGAGATTTGGATTATGGATTGAAACAATTTTTGAAGACGTAGAATCAATTTTAATTTGTACTTACGTCGATGTAAGTTGTCTATAATAGATCCTTTCGATGTTTTAGAGCATATTTGGCTTAACTGATCCAAAGTAGCTGATGTTAAAAGTCACTTTAAATATTTTGAAACTTGTTTTTATAAATAAGTAGTTCTGAATTTCAATAGAAGCGTTGAAGCGTAAAATATTAATTGATGTGCTTGATGAATAAATTCTCATAAATATATTTTCAGTTAAAATTCCTAGATAGGAATTAATGATTGCGATCTTTTAGTTTTGTGTTTCAATTTAATTTTGCCATTATGACCTCGTGACTTGAATCAATGATTTTTACAATCCAATATTTGAAAATCTTACTCAATTCTCAACCAACGACATTATATTTGAAAATAATGAAGACCATAATAGTGAATATCATGTTTTAATAGATTAGGATGGCTCATAATTTGTGGTTCGGCTTCGAGATAATTTATGGCTTACTCCTTTCAGACTTGAGTGGTAACTTATTGTGTAAAGCATGTTATGAATTGAGTATTTGGGTTAAATGTTGTATTGAAGTATTTAATGAGATTATTTAATGAGTTGATATCGAAACTGGGACTTTAGACGATAAATGGATTGTGACTTGAAATCATATTCATTGATGTGTTGTACATAATTTCAAGAATCATATTGTATATGAAGAGTCATATTGTCATGTTGGACATCATATGGAAGGTAATTTGATTGATAGAGGAAGCACTGGTTTACCGACACGAGTTCAAGAAATATAATTATGATTCATGTTATAATTAATGGATCTGCATATACCAAGAACCATGTGGTTAATTAATAAAGAAACAAGCACTAATATTGTAAACATGTTTTGCAAATCTTTGCATGAAACATGTTCCTATGTTTCTTTAGGATACAATGTAAATAACCAACATTGTAACGACATTGGCTTGTGTCCCACCATTGTAACTTATAAATAGTTTCACTCATTTGTAACGACATTCTAGATCCTAGCAACACAATATTAATATACTGTTTTTCTTGAAGTTTCAAGCATGCCTTATTGTAACACCACAAAAAAAATTAAGATAAGATCAAGAAATATTCTTCGTATATGTATAGATTGAATTCAATAATTTTTAATACGTATATGTATATTAAGGTTCATTCCTAAGTGAAAAAAGTATTCCGATTGTGATTCATGTTATAATTAATGGATCTAACATGTACCAAGAACCATGTGATTAATTAATAAAGAACAAGAACTATATGTTTCTTTCGGATTCAAATGTAAGTAACAAACATTGTCTCAGCGAGGGACATGGTATGTTTACATAAGTAAAGCATTATTAAACACCATGTTTCATTGACTTTTAATAGGTTAATTACAGATTGATAAACATTAGTCTAAGTGAATCATTAGTCTGTTGAGTCTAGAAACTTTTAAATAAATACAAATATATATCAAATTATTCTTAAAAGGCGTCCTTAAATAAAGTTTGACTCTAAACCATCAATTTAATTGAATATAACACATCTATCACAATTAAAATATATATATATATATAGTGTTATTTTTAAATGCATAATGAATAAAAAGGTGCATCTGAAACTACACTGATTGGCTCAAATTCATCGGTACGAGAAAGCATAAAGTTCAAGTTGCATAAAATGTTTGGATCTTGTGCCAACAACAATATAATGATCGTTCATGCACTGGCGTAGCCATATATATAGCTCAAGGTGGCCAGTCGGACATCTGTCGTCAAAAATATATATAATATAATATAGAAAACAAAAATTATATGAAGTATATAGATCACAAATTATTTTTTATAAATATATATTAAATCTTTAACACCCTTCATACCATTTCTGACTTCGCCACTATATCCACAACTACATTCTCAAACCATATTGTGCTGCCTCTTAATTTCTTCCTCTACTTTTGACTCCAAGATTCAACGCAAGCACCTTATCATTAGCAATATAACTCTACTTAATTAATATTTGTGCTAGTGAAAAATAGCAGATAGAGAAATGTAAGTAGAGGAGTGCTAACATCTTCATTAAAAGATATACCATGTGAATAGAATAAAAATAATTTTTTTTTGCTTTTATGTAATTTAATGAAGCTTCTTGATATAATTTTTTTTTTAATTGAATTTCCTTATTTTAAATTTTCTCTCCCCAGTCAATAAATAAAATTACAATTACTGAAAGAGCAACAAAACTAACTCATCCAACATACAATTAAAATGCCGGCCAAAGTGGCAACAACATAACGATCCAACATCCAAACAGAAACTAAAAAGATACCTGATTAATAAAGAACTCATGTCACGCCCAAAGCTATCCCTAGGACGCGGACACGGTACCTAGAATCACAAGTGACCCCAAGTTAACCCTGCTGGCATATCATAAGCAACTAATATAAACTTGAATATAAAATACTGAGCGGAAACAAAAGACATGAGATAATCTAAAATGATGGGGAATACCCATATACTAAATCTGAATATATGTAAACTGAGAGTTTGAAATACAACTGAAAAGTCAAACTTTAACACTAAAGCTGAAACTAACTATGTCTGAAAATAGCCTCTAACTGACTAGAAGTGATGGAACATGGCCCAACTAAGTATAGAAAAATACTAAAAACTAACACTAAAATGGAAAGATAACATGTCAACTGTCCTCGAAGAATGAGGACTCACCACTGATGCTACTGAACTGAAGATCAGGAATCGATCTAAGAGTGATCTGGAAGCTGAGAACCTTAATCTACATCACGAGAAGATGTAGCGCAGAGTATGCATTAGTACTTGAAAGGTACTGAGCATGCAGGATAGAATAAAGATGAACAATAACATAATTGAACCAAAGAATAATATCTGAACAATAATATGAGATAAGCATGATACTAACTGCGAATACTGAACATGAAATAACTGAATGCAACGACCAAGTTTATAACATGCTGAAACTGAAATCTGAACTACAACTGATAACATGGTCAATGCACTAGAATCTGACTGTAAGGGAGCTACTAATAACCGACATAAAACCACATGAGCTAAATGTGGAGTCCGATGTATACGCCTCATCAAGAGGACCCAATATACCCGGCCAAAGGTATAAAGGTGTGCTGGCGTGATTACTAAAATAATGCCCATGGAGGGGACTTACAACCTATGGGGCACGTAGTTCTGGGACTTGAATGTGACTGACCCTAGTCCACTAGGTATTAAGCTTCTCCTAATTGATCAAGTAATTTACAATTTATGACCGAAGTTTTGTGATACTGGATAGCTCAAAATATTGACATGCTAACTAAAAATGCAACATTAATATACTGATAATGGACATTTAAATCAGAGGCATGTATAACTGAAATATCTGACCTAGCATGTGTAATTCATGAACTAAAAGAACTACATATCTAGGGTTCTGAGGTTATGCATAAATCTTGGAAAAATGATACTACAACATGATAATCTGATTAGGAACATTAAAGTAACTAATTCATAATAATCTACTGAAATTCTAGAAGCCCTAGGTTTTGATAATCTGAAGGGAATCAAGAATCTGACTGAATTCTAGGGACCTAATGGGTGAAAGGAACCCACTAGTGAAACCCCACATACTTGTTGACAAATTTCACAGAGAAATCTTTTGATTTCGGGGCTAAAACTGATGAAAACCTGCTGCGTTCTTGGAACTAGGGCTGGTCGACTTCTTTCTCCTTCTGCGTTCTAATTTTTCTAAGTTTTGTTGATTGATTTGCTTAGGGTAGCTTCTAATTTAGTTACTAGGCTAAAACTGACCAAAACTATGTAGTTTAGGTATCCAACACATAGGGAAAAAGACCAAAATAACCCCACTTAAAATCTGCCGAGAGCTGACGGACACCATGACGGTCCATCACAGGGACCACAGACCGTGGGACCGGTCGTCGTCCTTGGCCACTGGTTTCTGGGAGTCCTGTCCACGAGCCCTACCACGGACCGTGTAGAGCACCACAGACCGTGAAGGTCCCCGTGGTCCTCACTTGGGTTGGTGGTCTGATGGCTCAAGTTTGGTGGTCTACTGGCTAGGCTTCACGGATGCCCCCACGGACCATGAAGGTCCCCGTGGTCCTCACTTGGGCGAGGGGCAGTCCACCTCTGTTGGAAGAGGCTGAGTCCACGGGTAGGTCAACGGACCGTGGACCCTATCACGGTCCGTGAACCCTTTCGTGGTTCACTGGTTAAGGTGATTTCTGCTGCACTTTTCTAAGTCTGGTTTCCGAAGTGTTACAATATCTCCCCCTTGGGAACATTCGTCTTCAAATGAAGTCTAAACTAGCTGAAATTGAGTGAAAGAGCTAAAAACCCTACCACTAAGTACTAGAACTAATTTCTGACTGAACTAAGTTCCAAGAATATGCAAATACGCTGAAAATGCAAGTACAAACTGAAGGAACAAGATGCTAATACTGAAGCTACGCATGAATGACTGGAAAACTGGAGAGGAACTATTACCTCAAGCTAGAATGGAATCGGAAGGAAAGAGGTGAGGATACTTGGCCTTCATGGCTGCTTCTGCTTCCCAAGTAGCTCCATCTACGGAATGACTCCTCCACAAAATCTTGATTGAAGCGACTTCTTTGTTTCTCAACTTTCGAACCCAAGGATTTTAACTGGTACCTCTTCATAAGTGAGTCTATGCTTCACAACTATGCTTTCTAAAGGTACAATAGAAGTTGGTTCACCCACACACTTCTTCAACAACGAAATATGAAAAAACGGATACACTGCTGCTAGTTCTGTTGGCAACCCAAACTCATAAGCCACTTTACCAACCCTTTTCAAGATCTTGTAAGGGCCTACATATCTAGGAATGAGCTTCCCTTTCTTTCCAAATCTCATCACCCCCTTCATAGGCGACACTTTCAGGAAAACCCAATCATCAACTTGAAACTCTAATTCCCTTCTCCTTACATCTGCATAGGACTTCTGGTGACTCTGGGTTGTCTTAAGTCTATCTCTAATGAGTTGCACTTTCTCTATAGCATCATGACCTGAATTTGGCGCTATCAAGAATGTTTCACCTACTTCAAACCAACCAACTGGAGATCTACAACTATGCCCATACAGTGCTTGGGGCCATCTGAATGCTCGAATGGTAACTATTATTGTAGGAGAACTCTATGAGAGAAAGATGATCATCCCAACTATCCTTGAAATCGATGACACAAGCTCTCAACATGTCCTCTAAGGTCTGAATGGTAAGCTCTGTCTGACCAACCGTCTGCGGATGAAATGATGTGCTAAGATTAACTTGAGTATCAAGACCTTTTTGAAATGACTTCCAGAAATGAGAGGTAAATTAAGGACCTCTATCTGAGATGATAGACAAAGAAACTCCATGCAACCTGACTATCTCATTAATGTAAAGCTTGGCGTAGTCTTCCGCCGAATCTGTAGTCTTAACCGCCAGAAAACGTGCAGACTTAGTAACTCTATCAACTATCACCCAAATGGAGTCATGTTGTCTGCGAGTACGATCTGGGACTGGAGGAATTGCGTTAGCATTACGTGCATTCGCACCACTTCCATAAGCTCTACGATGAGGCATGATCTGAAATGCATAACGTCGAGTTAGAAACGATGAATTAGATCATACCTTACGCACGATAAGAGTAACAAGAAATTGAAGTTTTCCTAAAACACTTTGCAGCCTCCCTTTCATTAGATGTGGTGCACTTCACACCCATGAAAAGGACTCTACTTAGTGCAGCTTTTCATACATCCTAGGACACTTAAACCTAATGCTCTGATACCAAGTTTGTCACGACTCAAAGATACCCCCAGGACGCGGACACGGGACCTTGGATCACAAGTGACTCCAAGCTAACCCTGCTGGCATAACATAAGTAATTAATATAAACTTGAATATAAAATACTGAGTGGAATCATAAGACATGAGATAATTTGAAATGATGCGGAATACTCATATACTAAATCTGAATATATGTAAACTGAGAGTTTAAAATACAACTGAAAAGTCAAACTCTAACACTAAAGCTGAAACTAACTATAACTTGAATAGGATGTGAGGGATATACATATAGGTATATATGTATGCATTTTGGGCAGCACATTTTTTGTTTGGGCGGCCCCTTTTAGTGACAGTTGTACAAGTGATAAACATCACTTTTGTGACTATATTTTCACACCTCCTTTAGTTAAATTCGTTTCCCTCAAGTCTACGAACAATAGAACCTTATCTAAACATATTGTTCTTCAAAATCACAAGAGAAAAACTTGGTCCTTTTGGCTGAAATTCGAGACACACCCTTCTCTTTGGTAAGTGATGAAATATGTTTCTGAGTTGGGTAGTGTTTGGTATTTTGAGCATATCTCGTTCTATAGAACTTTGTTTATAGTGAATAAATAAGAGTTGGAAAGATAATTAACTCTTATTTTTATCTAAAACTCTAATTTAGTTGTTATGGATTCTAAATATGGGACGCAACATAGGACAAGTATGATCAACTGTTAATGTTTTGATGATATCTTTTTGTAGAAAATATATTTTACGGTGATTCTTGATTATTCGCAACCTTAAGAGATGTAACTAAATCTTTCATAAAGGATATATAGTACAGTTTTGCCGTTTTCCTTATCAAATCTAAGTTGCGACATGATGTACTAGGTTTGCCAGAATTACTGTTTCGGGAGCATAGTCGTATTTGTACAGGCTAAGCTTACTTGTGATGATAACCTGTTTTACATCAACATTATTGAGCTACTAGGAATTAAAGAAGTTATTTAATTTTATTTTTAAGGTTTTATATACTGGTGAACTAGTTGAGGACCTTGATACATTCGTTGGTCTACAGTTTAAACTCTTGAAGTTGTGTTGGACTGTTTCTAAGCTAAACACTGAGGTTTGTGTATAAACTTGTACTTGTACTCTTTTTACCTGCTGGTATATCTGAAAGTTTATCTAGGTACCTTGGTTACCTCTTGTCACTTTGCATTGTCGTGTTGATATCCTTTAAGACATTAAAGATGCTTGTGTAACTCGCCCACTTGTACGGATTGTTTGATCACTTGGCACTCTTGTTGGGACCTTGTCCTTCTTGTGTCTGTGACTTTGTCACTATTGGCATGCCTCTTGATTCAGATCATTTGTCATCTTAACTCTGGATTTTTAGTTCGTCTTAAGTATGGAAGTTGTCCATTTTAAGTACGAACTAGAAATCCATTTTTAATATGATTCTTGGTTCTCTTGATTATTGGGCTTCGACCTTCTTGATGCAGGGCGTCGATCCTTCTTGATACCTTCTTGTGCTTGGTGTATTGGGCGAGCCTTGTTGTTGATTCTCTTGGAAAATGGTGCTATGAGCGTTCTTGACATTTGGATCTTTAAATATCGAACTTGATACTCTTATTATATTGTTTACTTGATTTATTTATTATATTTCAATTTTGTTGCCCATGACTTGAGGAAGGTAGCTTACTGAATCTGAGGGCTCCGAACCTACAGTTTTTACACCACTAAGTTATATTATATGCTTACCGATGGTTGTTTCTATCGTAGGGAATGTTCGAGAGGATGCATGAAGCTGGCCATTGGAGATGGAGATTTTGTGAGCCTTAAGGAAGATCACATTTGCATATAGGCATCTATATTTTGTATAAACCTTGGGACTTGTACATGATCTATGTGTTGTATATTTACATGAAATTTTGAGGGCTAATTTTATCATGTCACCATGGGTTGTAATATATGTATGGCTATATGTTTTGTTCTTTTTGGGGTGTGTAAACCCAAGCCTTGTAATATACTAAATTTACTATTTGTTTTGAATGGTTGTGTGAAGCATGAACCGGCTAATTTGGGTACCCGAAAGTTGGTAATATTCTTTTTATATCATTTTTGAGTGTGAGGATGATATATGCATGAAAATCTCGTAAGTTTATCTTGTAAGGGTTTTTCCGCCATAAGTTGAAATTCTACGCAGTTTCGATTTGACACAAATAAATGTTTAAATGGGCAGGATGTACATCCTTAACTAATTTTTTTATGAACCTAATCCCCCTACTAGATTTTAATCAATACTCCCTACATTAATCTCTTTTAAATGTTGCAAGTATTAAAGTAGATTCCTTCTTAAGTGGTAGTATCCTTCCGAAAGGGTCGCTACACTTCAGGTATATCTAGCACTGCCCCTTCCATGACGCCTAGTTCCTCTACAGCCCCCTTGCCTCCTAGGTCTGGTGTCTCTACTGCTGCTACTTCCCGACCTCCACTCACCCAGGCTACATTACTACGATGGGGCAGCTAGCCCATTCTACTGATAGGCGCGCCTCCAGGCTTGAGGCCACCATTTTATGACATGATCGAGAGGGCCCTTGTTGATGCTGTGACAGTATCGGGACCAGACCGGAAACGGGACCAACTACATTTTTATTTTTTTTAAAATGTTACTTATTAAAATTAAAAAATTAGGAACATTAATCAAATAATATTAAAACTTTTATAATTTTAAAGTTAAAAAATTATATTTTTAAACTTTTAAAGTTTAAAATACAAACTTTCAAACTTTAAAAGTATAAAAGTTTAAATTTCACACTTTAAAAGTTTGAAAATTTAAATTTCAAACTTTAAAACTATAAAAGTTTAAATTTCACACTTTAAAAGTTTAAAAATTTAAATTTCAAACTTTAAAACTATAAAAGTTTAATTTTTCAAAGTTTAAAAGTTTAAAATTTTAAATTTCAAACTTTAAAAGTTTAAAAAATTTAATTTCAAACTTTAAAAGTTTATAAATTTAAATTTCAAATTTTAGAAGTTTAAAAGTATAAATTTCAAACTTTAAAAGTTATAAAAGTTGAAGACAATAATAAAAAAAAATTAAGGCGAATAGTTTGTAGTTTTATTAATATTAATTAAATAGTACAATTTGATTTACAAAATATTAGTAGAGGATTGAAGGACCTAATCTACACAGCCACCTTCTAGGAAGGGTTCTGTTTGAATTAGACCTCGAATTATCATACTCATACTAATAGACATTTAATAGTTCATGCTACCAAGCCAATCTTTTCTTAAATCATTTAACATTTCTCTAGTAACATGATCGAGAATTGGTTGATCAGCTAGTTCCTCCAATGCATCAATGCCATCGTCACTAAAATCTTGCATTATTTCATCAATACCATTTTCAAATTTGGTAGGTCAAGCTGGACGCCCATAACTCCTTCTCTCGCCATTAATCCAATCTCTAAATAGTATCGATATCTCCAGGCTATCTGCTGCTAATGAATATCTATGCTATCCAATTTGAAATCTTGTTGCACTAAAAACGCCTTCCGAACCTACTGAAGATGCTTGAATAGCTAACACATCTCGAGCAACCGATTGAAAATTTGGAAATCTGTTGCCGCGATTGGTCCACCAATCTAGAAGATCAGTAAAACCTTGTGAGGCCTTAATAGTTTCCATATTTTGATTAATATATGCATCAAAATCATTTCCATCATTATGAGAAAGTTCAAGATAACAATCTAGCATATCACTAAGATCATCTTTATTATAGCTACACCTAAAACTTTGAGGTTCTTCATTACGTACTACATTTCTTCTATGAGAATTATACAAGTCATACAATTTTCTAGCTTTAATTTTTATACTACCTTTAACTTCTTGACAAATAGGTGTTTCATCATCTTCAATATCCAAATTAAAATATATTTTATCAACCATTCATGATGCAACTTCATCTTTGTAATGTGGGCTTAACAAACAAGCGGTTAAATAAATTTGAGGAATAGAAATAAAAAAAAAAAAAAAAATTCAATCATTTTCTTAACAGAATCTTAAAATCTTGGTTTATTTTTGAATTTATAATATTTACTAAAAATAGCACAAATATTCGGTAAAACAAAGCAAATAGTTGGATAATAAAGTGCAAATATTTTTTGTAGCTAAATAAAAAACTTTTAAGAATTCTATAAGTTCTTTTATGTCATTTCAATCATTATCATCGAGTCTATAGTTCATATTTTAATTATGAGCATTCCAAACCATTTGTAAAGGTTTCCTATATTCATAAGCGACTTGAAGTATTTCAAATAAAGAATTCCATCTAGTACACACTTATTTTGGAATTTTTCTAGGTGGAAGATTAAATTCACGACAACAATTTTTAAAATCTCTCTGTCTAGACTTAACTTGACATTTAAAAATAAAATAACATGTAGTTTCAACTTTTATGAAACCATCATTATACATTTCTATACCCTCTCTAACAATCAAATTATATATGTGTGCAACACAACTAATATGAAAATCATCAATATAAACAGGGCAAAGAGACAATTTTAGTATTTCAACAGATGATGTATTATTAGAAGCATTATCTAAGGTGACACTAATTATTTTTTCACAAATTCCATAGATTTGTAAAGCATCTATAATTGTTTGAGCTATATAACTACTGGTTTATGCATTTCACTATATTTATAACCTAAAATTCTTTTTTGCATAATCCACTTTTCATCGATCCAATGTGCAGTAATAGTGAAATAATCATTACAATTTACACTATGACCCATATCAGAAGTAATAGCTATTTTACAAGTATTATAATAAAATAAACAACGAAGATATTGAAAATGTTGAGCTTGATAATCAAATATAGCCTTTTTAATTGTGTTTCTTGTAAAACCTTTAAAATGTGGATTATATACAATTTGAATATAATGAATAAAATTGGGATTTTCAGCAAAACTAAAAGGCAAGCCCATAACAACAATCATTTTAGCTAATTCTTCAAGATCTTTTTCTCTACTATATGAGCGTTGTGTACTAGGGCCAGAAACATTATAAGGATTTAATTGCATTTGGACCATATTAGATCACCCTACTCCTACAGTTTCAGGAAAGGGGGTACCATTCATTTTAGCTTCGGCTACAACTTTAGCATACAAAAGTTCATTTTTACAACATCCCATTAAATGATTACTCAAATGTCCCGTCCCACCCTGTTTTCCTACAGCTTTATGATTCATTCTATATTTACATTTATTACAAATAGCTTGTGTTTTATCTTCACTCTCAGTCATAAATTGTCACACAAATGATTTGTTAGCACGTTCTACCTTAGGCCTAGGATGTACGGGGGGAATGGGAGTAGGACAACGAAAGGGAGCGGGACTGGGAGTGGGAGTAGTAGCCGTAACTGGCTCAGTTCCATCATCATCATCATCATCATCATCAAAAGTATTGATATAATCATTAACATTATCATGTTCATCATCTTCAGGTAATTTGTCATCAAAATTACCAAACCTTCTTTGTAAAGTTTCATGATAAGGATCTAATCCACTATTACAATCAATTTTAAAAACAGTTTCATTAACATAAATATAATATTCCGTATTTTTTTTAATTGATTAGCTTTTCTAGTTTTAGATTTAGAAGAACTACCGATTTTTTTTATTTTTCTTGGAATTTGAGTTAAATAAATTAGTGAAAGAATCAACTATGGTTGTTTTACCTTTTTCAACAATTTTTTACCGAAATCCATATTCAAATATGAAAAGTGAGTAAATTATGTGTAATATGAAAATGTAATGCAAACAAATAAATAACTAAATAAGTAGAGACTAGAGACTAATTACTCACAAAATAAATAAATAAATAAATAAAAATAAATAAATAACTAAATGAAAAGTGAGTTGGAACGAATGTACCAAACCTCTACTTAAAAAAGTAGACGTGTATGACCGAAAGCCGAAAATTAAAAGTTGAATTTTGAAGATTCAAAGACCAAATTTGTAATCCACCAAATATTTCAAACTAATATAATTTGTAATTTAAAAGAGAATAAGAGATTAGAGACTTGAGACTTTTGAAAGTTGAGAGAATAGAAGATGAACAAATTTTTTTGTGAGTAAAAGTAATGAAAGATTGGGGGTATTTATAGTTAAAAAAAAGCATAAAAATATAATTTTTAAAAGTTTGGGGTATTAAAAAAAGTTTGGGGGGGGGGGGGTAGGGGGTGTTTGGGGGAGTTATGGGGTGAAAGAGTCGTTAGGTTGGGCCCAATAACAGTTGCCTAACGGCTCTCAACGACTCTAATTTACAAAAAAAATTGAAAAAATAAAAATTGGACGAACCAAACCGAACTTCGGTAAAACCTGGTTTCCGTCCTGTTACCCCTCCTGATACCCCTAGTTCACGACCCTCACCGGTTCAAGCCAGAACAAAACTGGACCGGTAACAAACCGGGATAAAATGGTATCGGAACTGGCACCTCCCGGTTTCGTTGCCAGGCATGGCTGACCCTAGTGGAGTTAGCAGTGTTGAGGTTGCACCGAGCACTGATACCCCGACACATGGAGCGACTGTGTAGACAAGACCCTTCTTTACCTCCCTCTCTGTCACTTTTATTGATTTTTAGTATTTTGTTGCATTTTTATGGACAAATTGCTTTTTATTTGTGGTGGGGTGAGGTATTTCCATACCTACCTCTTGGTGATTATCATTTTTGTATATATATTGGGATTTTGTGTTTGAATTGTGTTTTGGCACTGTTTTATGGATATTTGAGCTTGTGGCTCCTTGTTTTAAATGCAAATGGTTTTTGACCTTTCTACAAAAAATTCTACCTCTTGTTGTGTTTGATTGTGGCTGTTCTTGTGCGAATTTGAGTATCGGTTAAGATCAACCCCGATGACTTGAATAGTGCTCTTAATCAAAGAAAAATGAATGTGCGGCTACGATGAGCTAGGCCAAATGAAGTTACATAGATAATATGTGAACCTTTTGTATCTCGTTGTGACTAGCCGGTTATCGAATGAGTCTCTTGTGATGAACATTGCACACTAGCGAAAGTGTGGAGTCTTGTTTGATAATGGTGCCAATGCCTTGTGTGATGAGCTTTTTGTGAACCTTGTGTGATGACACCTAGAATTTTCCACGTTGGTCCGATTGAGTAAGTGATGCAAGCTCTTGAAACGATCTTAGGCAACAATTTTGAAGAGTGAAACAATTTGACAATACCTCTTTTATGGCCAACCTTGTGAGTGTGTGAATTTTTCTTGTAACCCTCTTTGAGCCATATCCTTTCCTTGGAAAAAACTTGATGCAATTGTAACCCCTCTTTATCCATTCACCCAAAATCCTCATGAAATGTGGTTTGTTTGAATAGCCAACTTAGGTGGTGAGAAGAGAAGGTAAATCAAGAAGTGTGAAGAAATCCCCCTTGATCCATGGTTATGAAAAAGATGGAACCCTCCATACAATAAAAGAGAGAGAGAAAAGAAGAAAAAGAAAAATAGAATGAAAAAGTCGTAAAATAAAAATTGTGAAAGTTACAAAAGAAATGGGGTGTCCGGTATTCCATGAAAAGTGAATAATGGGGTAAATTTTGAGCATGAATGAGAATGTTGAATAAAAGTAAAGAAAGTGATATTCATACCACATTTCATGAGGATAGCAGCCACCGAGCCTTTGCACTCAATCCCGTTACAAGCCTTGAAAAGACTTTTTTGATCTTGAGTGAGCTGAAGCAAATGTTGATTGGAAAATAAGGGCAAACCTATGAGTGAAGTCATGCATGTGTTCATCTTTGTGAGTGTGATAGTTGTATGTGAATCCAAAACTATAATATGTTGAGCAATTGTGTGTGAATATGGAATCATTCTTCTGTGAGGGCATTTGAGTACCTTTGTTGAGCTTGAACTTGCATTTGAAGCAAGTATTGTGAACTTGAGAATCTTTGATGATGGTAAGTCACAACTTGAATCTTTGAGTGCACAATTGATCCTTGCATAATTAAGTTGAGTCGTGTTGTGTACATTCATGATTGAGTCTTGTGTAGCACTGTTTGTGACATCCTTTTTGAACTGTTGGACTGTAGTTTTACTTGAGGACAAGCAAAAGTTTATGTTGGGGGTGTTGATGATTCCGAGATTTGGACTCATTTAGGACTTTATTTATATAGATTTAGTGTCCTCAAATGCTAACTTTGTGCCAATAACTGATGTAAAACCCTTGATTTCCAGGTATATGGATTGAGGAACAAAGCAAGGACATTGATTTGCAAAAAAGAACAAAACAAGTTGAAAGAATGAAGAAACACAAGCCTGGTGATCACCAAGTCCACTTGGCGAGTCGCCAAATGGACATTTGACTGCTTAAAGTTCCAGTGTACCAAGCGTTGAGGGAAGAAATCAAGTTGACGATGGAAAGGAGCAGTCGGCGAATCGCCGAGTAGTTTCGCCATGCAGTATTGGATCACTCAAAGTTACAGAACTCGAGGATGCTGAATGCGAAGGCAGAAAAGTGATGAAAGTGACCAAAGGGAGGCTCACTGAGTGGTTCGGCGAGCCCGACTTACTTTGCCAAATGGCTCTTCGCAACATATTTTTGACGTCTATAAATACATTTTTGAACTTTTAGTTTAGAATCATTTACTCTTTAGAAAAAAATTATTATTAAGTTTTGAACTGTGAGACAAGTTTTCTCTAGTTTTTTCGTAGCTTTGAAGAATTGAAGTTTTTCAATTTTGAAAAATTGAAAGTGGGTCTTTGAGATTCTTCAAATTGGACCATTGTAAAGACGAAATCAATCTTACCCAGTTGATGGAAACTCAATTTGGTAACGATTTTTATCTTTTTATGATATCTAGCTAAACCCCCAATTCTTGGGGTGTGATTATGTGATTATGGGCTGATTTAGTTTATGAGTATTGATAATTGTTAGTTTAAATGTTATTTAGAAGTGAGTTCAATCATTAATTATGGTTTAATTTAAGAATTGTAGTTACAAATGCAGTTCTACCCTTGTGTTTTTGGCTTGCTCGAGAGAGAGGTTTTAAAACTAAGCTTATTGATTGATGGTCAGTGGGTATTGGGTTGATATGGGTTCAGCTCGAGAGAGTGAATCCTAAACCCAATTCCACATATTTAGCGAGAGAGAGAGTGAATGAACTAAGGTGTGGGATGTTCTTATTTTGCATGCTTGTTGATGTTCGAGAGAAATCAACTTGATTCGGGATAAATTGTTCGAGAGAAAGTTTACCTCCTCTATAGTCTAGCTTACTCACTAATATTTAGTTATTTTCTAACAGTTGCAATTACCCATTTGTCTATATTAGCCTATAATAGAATTACATCCCAAGAACCTGTCTCATTATTGTTATTTCATATTGTTTATCGTTGTTTGTAGTTGATAATTTTCAAACCAAAACCCCCCATTTGACATTCGTGTCAACCCCTGATTTGAATGATGTCTTTATTCGATAATTTTTATTCCTATGACTGATTTGACCATATTCATACTTCTCAATTGATTCTCAAACACATACCGCTCCCTGTGGGGTTCGACCCCAACTCATTTAGTTGGGTTATATACTGACTAGCGATAGTTGACACTTAGAATTGGATGAAGTGTCCTTGAAACGTTAATCAAGGTCATATAAATAGATAATACCTGCAACTCAGAATTTAGTCCCTTAATAAATAAACGGATCCTCTCTTCCTCAGTAGTCACCAATTGAGTAGCATATCTAGACAAGGCATGGAACTTGGCCTCATAAGCAGCCACAGACATACCACCTTGCTCCAAGGCCATGAACTCATCCTTCTTGCGGTCTCTCAAAGTCCTAGGTACATATTTCTCCAAAAATAGAGCATGAAACTTGGTCCAAGTAAGTGGAGGTAAAACTAAAGATGTGTATTTCATATAAGCTCTTCACCACTGCTTAGCCTCACCTTGAAGCTGAAAAGTCACAATCTCAACCCCATGCTGATGGACAATTCCCAACTTATGTAGCCTCTCGTAGCAATCTAGGATGAACTCATATGCATCCTCGCTCTCGGAACCATGGAACACAGGCGGTTTCAACTTCAAGAACTTAGTCAACATCTCATGCTCATTACCAATCATAACAGGACCCAATAAAGGACAGAAAAATCATCATTACCTACATTCCCTCCCACCTTGGAGACGGTGATAGCAATAAGAGGATTGACGGGAGATTGAGTTGCTTGAACAGAGGGAAGCACTCTAGGACCAACCAATCCTTTCAGGAATGACATGATCTGCTCGGCTAAAATTGGGTCTATGGGAAGAATACATGTTGTCTCTGCTTGCACATCGTCCTCTTGTCCAACCTCCTCAACATTTTCAACCTCAATATTCTCCTATATCTCTTCATGGTGCGCAGGGCCTCATTTGTGGGAGCATTTTCAACCGGTGCTCCATCCCTAGTAGGCGCCACTCTTCCTCGGCCTCTACCCCTAGCTCTTCTTCTACCCCTGCCTCGACTGCGACCTCTCGCTGCAGATTCCTCAGCTTGAGCATTGACAGGAACTACGGGCTTGACGCCATTGAATCTAGTGTTAACCATCTGCGGACAAAAGAGTGAAGGAGGTTAGATACCAATTCAAATCGACAAATACCAATTGGAATAAAGTTATAGCACGAAAGGAGACAAGAGAAGATTAGAGAGATTTCCTAAATTCCTATAGCCTCTCGAAGAAAAGTACAAACGTCTTCGTACCATTCCGCAAGACTCTACTAGACTCATTTTGGTACATCGAGATCAACGAACCTAGGATCTAATACCAACTTTGTCACGACCTAGACCATCGTGATTGGCACCCACACTAACCCTCCGGTGGGAGAACCATTTATACTAATTAGCTAACCAACTAAATCAAAATACTAAGGCATTTAAGTTACGGAAGCAAGTTAAATGCTAAGGAAAGAAATAGGGAGTTCCCATAAACTCCAAACCAAAAGTCTAACAACTAAACAAATGCGGGAAAAAAATACGCCTAGAACTTGAAAGTCAATGTACTAAAACTCTGACAATATTCATAAGTCTAAACAAGAAGGGTTACAACCCCAAACTAATGTACTAACAACTAACTAGAAAGTATAAGTCCAAAAATATAGACATAAACAGATGGAAAACACATGGCAGCCCAGAAGAACTTACTCACCCTTGAATTCAAAGCAATCACTGATCTTCTAAGCGAGGTTTGTCAATAGCCGCCTGAAGATGCCCTGTACTCAACAAAGAAAGAGCAAGTGCAGTATCAGTACACAACCACACTGTACTGGTAGGATCACGTAGTTATCCCACTAAGTGCAACATACATAAGCAAATACAACATACTAATAACATGCATACACCTAACATATACATTATCATCATCATTTGACTAACAACGTATAATTTCACATTTATCAAGATACACAATTATGTCAACTCATTGGTCCTCTCATGGAACCCAAACCTAAACCCAAACAGTTAGCATATCGAGACGTGGTATCCGATCTAATGTTTATGCAAGAACGTGGCAACCGATCCCATATTTATGCCGGAATGTGGCAACCGATCCAAGTTAGTGTGTCAAAATGCAACACCTGATCCATTCAACAAGCCACAATCATAATCACAAGCACATTCTCATAATCATACAATCAAATTCATGGTATTCATCATTCATCTATCTCATTTACAACTAGTGTGATCAGTAATGCAACATTCGCATACATACAAGTATTATAATGAAGCAAGAACAAACATATATCACACAATCATAAAATCACAACCATCACCTACCTCGAAACAAGCTTAAATTCCCTAAGAAACTTGATTCTTTCCTTTGCAGATTCGTTCCGCTTGTTCTTGGTCTACAAATAATTAATTTAACATGAAAATCAATAAACAATAAATAATTACCCGGATTACTAGCAATTCTATCAATCCTAGATCATACCCATGATCCCCATACCCAGATTAGGGCTTTTTTCACCATAATTTCCAAATAAAAACCCTTTCCCATCGCTAATTACCCATTAGATTACATTCTACGGATCAAAAAATAGATTCGGGGAGTTAAAATCTTACCTTTAGCCTCAAGAATGGTGAAAAACTGTCAACAAAACCCCTGGATTCATTCCTTAGCTCTCAAGTTCGAAAGTTGTAGAATAAAGACATTTTGGGGTTTATTTTTTACTTAAATCAGGACTGTCCCATGTGGCGGCCCCGCCCTGGCGGGAATAATTCCACCACAACGGCTTGCACGGAACCAGTAACTCGATTTAAAAATTCAAAACACCCATTTCACAACACACCTTCAACCAACGATACTCAGAAGCTACCCGTTCATACTAAGATCAATTTCGGGAGTTCTACTCACCTGAATTCAATTCAGTAAAGTCGTACAGGTGATGAGTCCAAATTTGGACTCATTTAGGGCTTTATTTTAATAAATTAAGTGTCCTCAAAGAATATTTTATACCAATAACTAATGTAAATCTTTGAATTTTACGTATTTTGATTGAGGAACAAAGCATGAACACTATTCAGCAAAAAGGAACAAGGCAGCTAAAAGAACGAGAAAAAGAGAGCATGAGGTTCGCCTAATCCATTGGGCGAGTCGCCGAATTGCCATTATCTCGCCTAATGTTCCAGTGTGCTGAGACCTATAGGAGAAAATCAAGTCGGTGGTCGAAAAAAGTAGTGGGCGAGTCGCCAAACGGTTCCGTGATGCATTGCCATATCTCCCAAAGAACAAAACTTGAAGATGCTGAAGGCCAAAGCAAAAAGGCGATGGAATTGACCAAAGGGTGGATCGCTGAGTGGATCCGTGATCCCAACTTATTGAACTGAATGGTCCTTCACAGCACATTTTTTGGCGACTATAAATACGTTTTTAAATTCTTAGTTTAGTATCTAACATTCAGTAGTTTTCAGTATTATTTAGTTTCTGAAGTTTAGAGCTGAGAACTGAATTTTTGAAGAGAGTTTTTCCTTATCTTTGAAGGTTTCCATTTCTAAGAAATTGGAAATGGGTATTGAAGATTCTTCATCTTAGACCTTTGTAAACACTATATCAATCCTACCCAGTTGATGGAAAGGCAACTTGGTAACAATTTTTACCTTTTTATGATGTCTACCTAAAACCCCAATTCTTGGGGTGTGATTATGTGATTATGGGTTGATATAACTGCTAGGTATTGTTAATTGATAGTTTAATTGTTGTTTAAAGGTGTTTTCGTTCAGTAATTGTGGTTGAAATTAATGGTTTGTAGTTGCAAATACAATCTTAACTTTTTATTTTTGGGCTTGCTCGAGAGAGAGGTTTTAAAACCAAAATTAATAAATCGATGGTCTATGGGTATTGGGTTGTTATGGGTTCAGCTCGAGAGAGTGAACCCTAAACTTTTTTCCACACATTCAGCTCGAGAGAGTGAATGGACTAAAGCGAAAGTTATGCTTAATTGCTGCTTATTGGTGTTTGAGAGAAACCAAATTGATTCGGGGTAAATTGTTCGAGAGAAAGTTTATCCCCACTAAAGTCGAGCTTAATCACTGATCTACAGTTGCTCACTATTAATTGCAATTACCTGGTTGTTTATCTTAGCCCATAATCCAATCACATCTCAAGAATACCATCTCCATAATTATTATTTTCGTATTACTTGTGGGTTTAGTTGATAATTGAAACCAAACCCCTCTGATATTTGACACTTGTGTCACCTATAATTTAAACCATGCTTTTATTCGTAAATGTTTTAAGCTATGATTAATTTGAGCATATTCTTACTTGCTTATTGATTCTGAATTACCAACCACTCCCTTGGGACTCGACCCCAACTCACATAGTTGGGTTATATTACTATTGAACGATCGTTGACACTTAATATTAGATGAAGTGTCCTGATACGTGAAATCAAAAAAATGGCGCCGCTGTCGGGAAGTGATGTTATTTGAGAATTTTTAGTTAAGTTGAATTTTTCTCTTGTAGGTTATAGTTCTACTTACTTAATTTTAGTTTTGTTTTACTTGTTTGTGTGTTAAAACATGAAGTATGCATGTGAACGGCAGCAATGGTAGCCAAGTAGGCCATCAAGATGACATCGAAAACCTCGACGATGTCAACGAGCCTCGTGCTAATGACCCCCATCTCATGGGAAGTATTGGTGCCATTCGCTTGCCTCCGGCCGAAGGGAATGTGGTGTTCCACATCACGAGTAGTATGTTGCAACTCTTGCAACTAAAGGAGCTTTTCACTGGTTTGGCACATGAGGATCCCCATGAGCATATTAGAAATTTTGTTGATGTATGCGGACCATTCTCCTTCAAGAACATCTCCCAAGAGTCGGTCCGATTGAGGTTGTTTCCATTCTCTTTGATGGGAGAGGCGTGCAAGTGGCTGGCGGAATTGCCACGTGAGTCAATCACTTTGCGGGAGAAGTTGGTTACCCATTTCAAGTGCAATTTTTCCCTCCCTCAAAAATGATGACTCTTCGAGACAGCATTCAGAGCTTCAAGCGTCTAGAAGGCAAGCCAATTCATGAAACTTGGCTACGATTCAAATAAGTTGGTGCTTCAATTCCCAACCCATGGCTTACCTGATAACGTGTTGCTGCAATATTTTTACCGGAGTCTTGACTCAGTAAATAAGGGTGTTGTTGACCATCTTTCTCCAGGAGGTTTGATGCAACAACCTTATGTGATAGCGACTCAGCTCTTGGATGGCATGACTACCATAAATAGGGTGTGGTATACCCGTGAAGACCAGGTCTCTCCTCTCACGTTCAAGTTGACTGAGGAACAGATGGAGAAGGACCAAGAGAGGGACCAGAACATGGCTAAGATCATGACACAACTTGACATTTTGTCTAAAAATTTCATGGGAGCTGGTGCTCGAAGTGTCAATGTCGTGGGTGTCGGGTGTGCTAATTTGGATTAGTTTAAGTTTGATACCTTGTATAATGAAGAGGTGAATTTCCTAGCCAACCAAGGCGGTGGTTATCGTTCAAACTACCCGAGGCAAGGTGGTAACAAAGGTTGGAATAGGGATGAAGGTTGGAAATATCGAGATCGTGAATGGAGGGACCATAATCCAAATTCGAAGGATGGGGAGAAGGATAGGTATGTGCCTCCCCACGAGCACCAAAATCCAAAGGATTTGGAAGGTGGTCGGTCTGAGCATATGCTTTCTCGTATCCTCAATAAAGTTGAGGGGTCGTACAAGATTTTAAAGGAAATGAAAAAAGATGTGTAGACCCTTAGTCAGACTGTCACCTCTCATTCAGTGTCGATCAAGCAGTTCGACACCCAAATGGGTCATATCTCATCTCATCTAAACCCGAGACAACAAGGGGGGTTGCCTAGTGACACTATGCACAACCCCAAGAATGAGGTTTAAAGGTGGACTTGCGTCGTGCCACGACGTTGACTAAGGCGTTGCTTGGGAGGCAACCCAAGTCTTATTTTCTTTCTTTTTAAGTGTAGAATAATGGTGTGTTGAATGTGCAGGTCAAAGTGTGGAAAGTGGTTGAAAAGTGCAGGTTGGCAAGCTAAAGGTCCAGTCGGCGTATCGCAGAAGAGGTCGGCGACCCCAACCCAGACCGTCGTTGGACTCAAGACAATTTTACTGCAGTCTGTAAAACTCGACGAGCCCAGGAAATTATTGGCGAGTCACCAACCAGTTCGGCGATCGCGATCTAGTCCACCGTTTGGACCCCCACATTAACTGGAGGTCCTGTAAAACTCGGTGAGGTAAGTTACCACTCGACGTGTCGCCGAGTGGTTTGCTGAGCACGACTAATGTCGTTGAATGGGCGATAACTGGACAACTTTTAAAAGGCCAAAGGTTTAAACTTTTCACTTTCCCTCACTTTCGAACTTCACAAACTCACACCCACACTTTAGTTTCTATATTTTTGCATTTTAGAGTATTTTCGTCGTTGATTTGTGCTCAAATTAGGATTACATTGCCGCTTTGCATTTCAATCTTATCTTTATCGACATCAAAGGTTGGTTTTCCGAACCTCGTGTTTAAATTTGAGAATTTGTACTCATTTGCAAATGATCTTATCTTAATATCGTATGCTGGGCCTCTCTAATAGGATTAGAATGTTTGAATGCCTGTTTTAATTTGAAATCTTGCTCGTATTGTTTATAATGTTGAATTTCCGTAAGTTTGTGCCTTAAATTTGGTTAAATCTTGTGGGGTTATGCTTGCATGTTATTGGGTCTAGTCGGGTGAAGTCTAAGTAACCCGTAGTTGTGCCAAATGACGTAATTTTCCCAATGATAGAGCAGGTGACGTCATTCTTAAGGGTAAAAGGCATCAAATGTCCAAATTTGGCAAAATCGGGAGAAGTCTGAGTATCCCGGGGTAATGGGTGTTATAGGTCTTGTTTAAATTTGAGTTGTGCATGCTTTGATTTTGTTTTCGTGGGTTGCGGGGTTGAATTCGAGAAGTTGGATTGAAAGTAGGCATGTTGGGTCATTTGGCAAGCTGGGTCAAGCTCGCTGAACCACTCGACGGTTCGCCGAAGTTCCCCACCTCGCCTTTAATTTCATGCTATATTTTATGTTTGACTCTGTAACTTTCGGCGAGAAGCTTGAGGTCGCCGAAGGCACTCGACGACTCACTGAAAGTCCTTTTATTCTCCATTTGTCTTCACCCATGTAGCTTGAATTGCACTGTAACTTTCGGCGGGCTAATCCTTGCTCGTCGAAGGATGTCGGCAATTCACCGAAAGTCCTTCCCATCGCCGACTTGTCAAATTTTTCTGAGAATTTTTAGCCAATCCTTTCGGCGAGCCCGATCTAGCTCGCCAAAGTGATTCCGCGACTCGCCGATTAGTTCGGTGAGTCTGTCTGCAATTTTTCTACTGTGCTTTTCATTGAAATGTCTCTAACGTTTTCCCAATATTTTACAGACATGTTAAGGACCAACATAGACATGCCACCCCAAAAAATAGTACGGGGTATCCCAATCAACTAAAGGGGATCAAATCCTCCAAAAAGAGGAAGGCAAGAGCCTCCAACTGGAGGTCAGACCAGGGGCATGAGACCCATATCTGATAGGGCGACTACTGGTTCCCACGCTGCTTTATCTGAGCCTGAGGACGACCAGCCTTTGCAGTCCCAGCGGGATGAGATCTGGGCTATAGCTCACCCTGACTCAGCCAGAGTCCCTCAAGCTCCTACACCAGCAGACTCACTGCCTACCCCGGTACCTCATATGGCTTATGTGCCACCAGTCGTCCCTCCTCCTAGGATTCTCATCAGATTGAAAGGGTATGGATTACGCACGATTCTGGAGGAGAAGCTGCTATCTACAGAGGGCCTTGAGGGAAAATACTCTGGTGTGAGGGACACCCTTCACTTCCATAGTTTCGAGCAGTTCACCAGGCCCCGAGGCCCCTATGTTCCTTTATGGGTTCGGGAGTTCTACACAGCTTATGGTGATTTAATGCTGAAGAGTAAGAAGAAGGCCAGCAAGTTCAGACCGGTTAAGTCGGTCATGGTTCGGGGTAAGGAAGTTGGGTGCAACAGCGAGCACATCAACAATGTTTTGGGTAGAGCTCTATATTTAGCACGCCCTTATGATGGATTATCGGTTGCTCAGTACATAGATAAATTGAAGGGCTGGTTGGCCCCACTGGTTTTTTATACCACCCCGAGGTGGATCGAGGCAGGGATCTCCATAGAGAAGAAGGATTTGAATATTGTTGCTCGTTTCTAGTTTGTCTTCATTAGCAGCACCATAATGCCATCCCAGAACGAGTCCATTCTGCTCCATCCTAAGGTAGCCTTCCTTGGATCTATCATATCCCGGAGGAGCATTGACCTAGGACTCTTTATTGAGCAGGAGATGGCCATGAGGGCAAAGCAGAGGCAGACTTCTTTGCCATTCTCAGTACTGATAACAGAGTTATGTCGGCGTGTTGGAGTGCCCCGGGATGCTGCTAGAGATTTTGATGTTGCCCCATCCTCCTCCACTGACATCCAGCGTATTAAGGCAGAGTATACTAGAGAGGAGGCTGACAAGAGGAGGGCAGCTCCAGTGGACACATCCCCGGAGGTGGATAAAGATTTGATACCTGTAGAGGCATCTTCGCCTACTCCGGCCTCCGGGCCTTCAGTTACTTCTACCGCTCCTTCCTCTTCACAGGCTCCAGGTACATCCACTTATTAAGGCAGAGTATACTAGAGAGGAGGCTGACAGGAGAAGGGCAGCTCGGTGGACACATCCCCGGAGGTGGATAAAGATTTGATACCTGTAGAGGCATCTTCGCCTACTCCGGGCCTTCAGTTACTTCTACCCCTCCATCCTCTTCACAGGATCCAGGCACACCCACTTCCTCCCAGCAGACCAAGATCACTCAGGCTAAGCTCCTGAAGATTGGGCACCTGGCCCATTCATGTAACACCCCAGATAATTTTTGAGCTAAGACTTGAACCATCCTTCGTTGTGAGTAGGATTTTACCGAGGAATTAAAATTTCTTAAGTGTTAAGTTCACTAGATGTAGCACCTTGAGTTCGAAAAAGAATTAAATTAGAAATAGCAAAATCTGAAATATTGCAAGTTATGCCTAAGTATGAGTTTTGGGTCAACTTCAAATGACCATACCTCATAGCTCAGGATGAGTTAGGTGTGCTACCAGATACCGTAGGAAATACCTTTGAATTATATTTCCAACGCCACCAAGTTTTCTAAGTTTCTAGGTCGAATGAGTGAGATATGACCCTTTGAAGTTAGGCTGTCCAGTTAAGAAAAGTTAGCCGGAAATAGTAAGGGGTATTTTGGTCTTTTCCTTATCCAATCAGATTTAATTCATTTTTAGTAAGGTTTTAAGGGTCTAATCCTATTAGGTTCAGTTTTATAATTTTACACCTAGGGTTTAGTTGAGAGTTCAAGAAGAGAAAAGAGGAGAGGATCAAGCGTTCGTCGAGATTCTTGCGTGTTGTAGCGGATTTTCGCCATGGGTTTGATCCCTAAGAGGTATGTAAGCTTCTATAGTATTGGCTTTGTTCACACACATTCCAAACATGTTATTTTCAGCGCAAATCTCATTCTTGATGTCGAAAGATTAGAATTCTTAACGAGTTCTTGATAGGTGTTCTTGAAGTTCTTTCTAACTCTTGTTGTGTTGAGTTTTGATGTTTTTATTGAGATTAAAGTGAGTGTTTTTAGGGCTGTATTGAGTATATTAGAGTGTACTTATGTTAAGAAATCGAATCCAAGTGATTAGGGAAAAAACCGTTCGATTTTAGGCGAAATAGGGTGAGAAAACGAGCAAGGAAATTTGTTGAATTTTCTGGGTTGGGGCCTGGAGCGATGCACCTTCTAGAGCTCCCCAAACCCACCTCTGAAGTTTAGGGGCTGGCGCCCCGCTCCACCCATAGCGCCAGAGTCGCCTGCCCCACCCAGTTTGTCGTCGGTTGCCCCGTTTGAGTTCGTTTAAAGTGCACCTTCACTCCTTTTCAATTCTAACTACTCTAAGCTACTTCTAAAAACCTAAAATCATTCCTAACATGATCATAACCTTGAATTCATAATTCAAATTCAAGGTAGAGTTAAGAGTTAAGTTTTGATAATTCTTTCGAACATTTTAAGAAAGTCCCTTTGAGTCCTTTTGTTGAGTCTTCTACAACTTCTAGTAACTTGTTTCAAGACTCAAGAAAGTGAGTATGAGGATGAAGAGAATGTATTCATGAGTCTACCTTTTCATCATGAGGTCCTCCATGACATGAACCAAAACTCTTGAATTCATAATTCACATTCAAGAGAGAGTTAAAGAGTAGAGTCCAAGAAAGCCTTTGAGTTCAATTGTGAATCCTTTGAGATCAACTATTGATTTGAACTAAGTTTTGAGGAAGTAAGTAAGAGAATGAGAATAGTCGTATACATGAGTTCCATGTAGTTATGTAGACCTTCGAGTCGAGTTGTTCCATGCCCATAATTCAGCATGAACTTCGTAAGTTGAGCATCTTTCAGAGTAGTGGTATCTTCAAATTCTAAGCCTTTAAGTGTTGAGTTCCTAAATCCCTTTTGAGGAGTATCTTTGAGTCTTTGAGTTGAATATTCATGTTCATAATTCCGCATGAATATTATAAGTCGAACAGTCTTGAGATGAGAAGTATCTTTGAGTCATTCAGTTGAGTAGTTCATGCTCATAATTCTGTGTGAACTCTGAGTTGAGTATTCTTGAAAATGAGTAGTATCATTGAAGTTCTTGAGTTCCAAGTATTTGAGTTCTATATATGGTTATTGAAAACCTTGCATTGAGTCATTCATGTCCATAATTCGGCATAAACCATCTTTTAAGAAGTCTTTTACAAATGTTTTAACTTTGTTTTAAGACTTAAGTTTTGAGTTCAGTAAAGAGTAAAGTTGAAGTTCTTTTCTTCAAAAAGTATATGGGGACTAAGTATTCCCAAAGAGATTTAAAATCTTTTCACATTTAAATAAGAACGGAAACTAAGATTTCCAAAGAGCCTTCGGGCTAGTTTTCAGAAAAGAGTAATCGCTTTCTAAATGAAGCAAGAGGGGAAACTTTGATTTCTAAGATAGCCTTTGAGCTAAGTTTTTTAGCACTAATCTCAAATCACAGAAGAAGTATGTTTTTAAACATAAGAGCTAGTATATTTTGGGAGTAGTATTGAGCACTGATATGGGGGAGGGTTCAAAAAAAACCCGAGCTGTCATAAACCATGTAGCCACCATGGGTAGAAAAGGGTCATACTTTTTAGATGAACCCTTTTCACAATGGACTAGTGGATCCACTTAGTAGTTCAGGTCCTATACCTCTGGGCGGGTATAGGATGTATTGGCAGCGTGAGGTAGATCGATGTATCATCATTATAGCTCTTATGTGATGGTTGTCGGTTAGAGAAACTCCCATAAAAGTTATTGTATTTTTATATACATCATTTTATTGTATTTTTACATGCATTTCAGAGTTATGTTGTATCCTTGCATACACACAGGGTTGACAACATGTTTTTAAACAGTTTGTTTCTTTATATTGCACTTGTTTTAAATTACTTTATATTGAAATGAGTTCAGTCATATTGAGTTGAGTATCCAGAGTTGAGTACCCAGAGTCAAATATCTTATCTTTGAGTTGAGTATCTTATCTCTGAGTTGAGTATCTTATCCTTGAGTACTTCTGAGTTGAGTAAGTTGAGTAATTTTGAGTATCCTTGAGTATTCCTTGAGTTGAGTAAGTTTGAGAAGAAAAAGTATTTTATCAAGTTTCAAACTTATGTTTATGCTTTAGAATTCCCCTTACATGCTCGTACATTCCACGTACTGATACATTTGGCCTGCATCTTCTCATGATGCAGACACAAGTATTCAGGATCATCAATAGGAGCTTCGTTGATACATCCGAGAGTTCGAGTTAGCTATGGTGAACCTCCTTGCTTCCGGAGGATTTCATTTAACTTTCAGTTATATCAGTTGTTAGGATGTCGTGGGTCTTGTCCCGACTTTCATCTTTATCAGTTAGAGGTTTCATAGATAGTCAGTATAGTGAGAAGTTTGTATCATTTATTTTATTAAATATTTTAAAGACTTAAGTTGCCTATTTTATGGCGAGTTGAATATTATTTTTATATTCAGAATTTTTTTCATTTGAGTTAAAGTTTTGTATTTCAGTTTCATGAATTTTTATTTCAGTTTTTAAGCTTTGTATGCTTGAATCAACTTTCTGCTTGTAGTAAGCCAGGATGAGGGTTCGCTTGGGGACCAGCAATGGTCTTCGAGTGTCGGTCACGTCCAGGGTGTAGGCTCGGGTCGTGACAATTCAGCTGACGTGAGGGGTACCAGACATGAGAGAGATATCCCATGGATGACAGAGAGTGACATCATTATTGTGCTGACCCCCTTAAGACTTCTATCGACACTCTCACCACGAGAGTTGAGGCTTGTGAGAGCAGACAGGGGGAGACTTTCGAGGTTACGACTTTGAAAGCCGAAGTTGTTGATCTGAGGAAGGATGTAGACTATCTAAAGTCTATAGACTTTACTTCATTACTGGAGATTGGAGACAATTTGATGCTCCTGAAACTTCAGAGATTCCTCCGGCTACCACCGTAGATGTGCATAGGGATGAGGCAGCAGTTGATGAGTTGGATGTCGAGATCGATGAGGAGCAGATAGAGGTACGGGAGGAGAGTATATATGGAGATTTTCTGGATCATGAGGAGACGATTATGCAGTCGGTGATCCAGACATCGCTGATCGAGACGTCGATGGCAGCTCCTAGTGGATCTGGTACTGCTATTCCTTCTGAGGTGACTCCAGCCAATGATGCCCAAGTCCAAATTGATACACCGGGCACTGATGCCCAGACAGATGGAGCGACTATGTAGACAGGATCCTTCTTTACCTCCCTCTTTGTCTTATTTTATTTTGACTTTTGGATATTTTTGGTTGCATTTGAGGACAAATGGCTTTATTTGTGGTGGGGTGAGGCCCACCTTTTGTGTGATCCTTTGTGACTCTCTTGTTTTGTGTATCTATTTAGGTTTTGAGTTAAAAATTGTGTGTTACACTATTTTTGTGGATGATTGAGCTTGTGGCTCCTTATTTTTAATTATAAATGATTTTTGGACCCGAACCTTCCGGAAAAAAAAATTGTGCCACCTCTTATTTTTGTTGAATGTGGTTGTTTTTTTGCAAATTTGAGTATCGGTTTTGATCAATACCAATGACTTGAATAGTGATCATAATCGAACAAAAATGAATGTGCGGCTACGATGAGGCCAAATGAAGTTGCATAAATAATATGTGAGTTATTTGCATCTCGTAGTGACTAGCCAAGTATCGAATTGAGTCTCTTATGATGAGCGTTGCACACTAGCGAAAGTGTGGAGTCTTGTTTGACATTGGTGTCAATGCCTTGTGTGATGAACTTACCGTGAACCATGTGTGATGACACCTAGAATTTGCCCCGTTGGTCCGGTTGACTAAGTGATGCAATATCTTGAGATGATCTTAGGCAACTTTGAAGAGTGTGAAACAAATTGATATTATACCTCTTTTGTGGCCTACCTTGTGAGTGTGTGAAACCCTTTTGAACACCCTTTGAGCCTTAACATTTTCTTGGAAGAAACTTGATAAAATTTTGAACTTTCTTGATCCATCACCCATAATCATCATGATTTGTGGTTTATTTGAATAACCAAGTTAGGACAAAAGGCTAAGTTCGGGGTGTGGTGAAAAGAGAAGGTAAATCAAAAAGTTCAAGAAAGTCCCCTTTGACCCATAGTTTTGTGAAAAATGGAACCCCTCCATACAAAAAAAAGAGAAAAAAAAGAAAATAATGAAAAAGAAAAAGAATGAAAAAGTTGTGAAATAAAGTTGTGAAAATACAAAGAAAATGGGGTTTCCAATAATCCATGGAAAGTGAATAATGGGATGACTTTTGGGCACGAATGAGAATGAAGAAGAAAAGGAAAGGAAGTGTTGTTCACACCACATTTCATGAGAATGATAGTCATTGAGCCTAAATGAACATACCTTTGCACTCAGCCCCATTACAAGCCTTGAAAAGACCTTTTTGATCTTGAGTGAGCTGAAGCAAGTGTTGACTGGAAAATACGGGCAAACCTATGAGTGAAATCATGCATTGTGTTCATCTTTGTGAGTGTGAGTGTTGCATTTGATTCTGGAGCTTTAAATTATGAACTATTGTGTGTGAATATGGAATCATTCTTTGTGTGAGGGCATTTGAGTACCTATGTTGAGATTGAACTTGCATTTAAAGCAAGTATTGTGAGCTTGAGATTCTTTGATAATGGTGAGTCACAACTTGAGTTTTGAGTGCACAATTGATCTTTGCATGAGTAAGTTGAGTCTACTTGTGTACATTCATGATTGAGTCTTGTGTAGCACTGTTTGAGACATCCTTTTTGAACTGCTGAACTTGAGTTTTACTTGAGAACAAACAAAAGTTTAACTTGTGGGTGTTGATGAGTCCATGATTTGGACTCATTTAGGGATTTATTTTAATAGATTTAGTGTCCTCAAATGCATATTTTGTGCCAATAACTGATGTAAATCTATGAATTTTAGGTATTTGGATTGAGGAACAAAGCATGGACATTATTGAGCAAAAAGGAACAAGGCAGCTAAAAGAACGAGAAAAAGAGAGCCTGAGGATCGCCTAATCCGTTGGGCGAGTCGCCGAATGGCCATTGTCTCGCCTAATGTTCCAGTGTGCCGAGCCCTGAAGCAGAAAATCAAGTCAGCGGTCGAAATGAGTAGTCGACGAGTAGCCGAACGGTTCCGCGATGCAGTGCCATATCGTCCAAAGTACAAAACCAGAAAATGCTGAGCAAAAAGGCGATGGAATTGTCCAAAGAGCGGATCGTCGAGTGGATCGGCAATCTCAACTTATTGCGTCGCATGGTCCTTCGAAGCATATTTTTGGGCGACTATAAATACATTTTTAAATTCTTAGTTTAGTATCTAACATTCAGTAGTTTTCAGTATTATTCAGTTTTTGAAGTTTAGAGCTGAGAACTGAGTTTTTGAAGACATTTTTTCCTTAGCTTTGAAGATTTGAAGGTTTCCATTTCTAAGAAATTGGAAGTAGGTATTGAAGATTCTTCGTCTTAGACCTTTGTAAAGACTATATCAATCCTACCCAGTTGATGGAAACACAACTTGGTAATGATGTCTAGCTAAAACCCTAATTCTTGGGGTGTGATTATGTGATTATGGGTTGATATAATTGTTGGGTATTGTTAATTGATAGTTTAATTGTTGTTTAAAGGTGTTTTCATTCAGTAATTGTGGTTGAAATTAATGGGTTGTAGTTGCAAATACAATCTTAACTTC
This sequence comes from Solanum chiquidenum, assembly GCA_029582725.1. Taxonomy (NCBI): domain Eukaryota; kingdom Viridiplantae; phylum Streptophyta; class Magnoliopsida; order Solanales; family Solanaceae; genus Solanum; species Solanum chiquidenum. The sequence continues at coordinate 17,596 of JAJOOS010001661.1, read as the reverse complement.
GTGTTTTTGGGCTTGCTTGAGAGAGAGGTTTTAAAACCAAAATTACTGAATCGATGGTCTATGGGTATTTGGTTGTTATGGGTTCAGCTCAAGAGAGTGAACCCTAAACCTTTTTCCACACATTCAGCTCGAGAGAGTGAATGGACTAAAGCGGAGGTTGTGCTTAATTGCTGCTTATTGGTGTTTGAGAGAAACCAATTTGATTCGGGGTAAATTGTTCGAGAGAAAATTTATCCCCACTAAAGTCTAGCTTAATCACTGATCTACAGCTGCTCACTATTAATTGCAATTATCCGATTGTATATCTTAGCCCATAATCCAATCGCATCCCAAGAATCCCATCTCCATAATTGTTATTTTCGTATTATTTGTTGTTTTAGTTGATAATTAAAACCAAACCCCTCTGATATTTGACACTTGTGTCACCTATAATTTAAACCATGCTTTTATTCGTAAATGTTTTTAGCTATGATTGACTTGAGCATATTCTTACTTGCCTATTGATTCTCAATTACAAACCACTCCCTTAGGACTCGTCCCCAACTCACATAGTTTGGGTTATATTACTATTGAACGATCGTTGACACTTAGTATTGGATGAAGTGTCCTGATACGTAAAATCAACAGATTCCTTAACGAGTTAGCTATCTACTCATGTGATCAAATTCATAATTAGATCACCCAATTGTTACAAGATTTTCCTAAACTTTAATGACTCTGATTTCATCCAAAACTGGACTAGGTTGGAAAATTCCAAGTTACCTCGAAAAAGTTTCCGACCCAAAAAATTTTCCCGTTGGCTTTTCTATAATGACAGGACCCACTCGTTACAACAAGTTTTGCTAAAATCAAAAGTTAAAGATAAAAGTGAATAATGAATTTGATCAACAGTTAGGAAACAACTTTTAGAATACAATTTTAAAAATACAACTTTGAAATACAAAATCAATTTAGAATACATTTTTTTATTTCATCAAAAGTTTAAAATAAAATTGCACGAGTACAAATAATTGATATACAACATACAAAATACATTTATTTTGAATATAAATATAGTTGATAACTTAATCTGAACATAACATACAAAATGAATGATTGGATGCTCATGGATACAATATGCTTAAATAAATATAATATTGCTGAAAAATATAATTAAAATATAAAAAAAATACAACATAGATACTAGTATGAATACAATTTAAGTAAGAATATATATCATTTTAGTCGCCTATAATTTCATTTAAATAAATACAATATTCTGAAAATACAATTGACATATGAAAAATACAACTGACAATACTAATACGAACACAAATTAAGTATGAAATTAAATAAATCAAATATTAACTCAAATTGGAGAAATATAAACACCCAAATACAAAATCCACCCTAAATAGTAACGAGGTTAACTAAAAAATACAACCCAAAAGGAAATTTACTAAATAAATGATTTTGAAGTTGAATAAATTGGAACACAAAAATAAATAAACAACCAAAAGAATACAAATTAAAACTAAAAAAAATTGATATTAACTCAATAAATACAAATCCAATAGGGAGTTATCCGATTAAATGAGAATATAATGCTAATATTTTGTATTTTTTTCATTTTGAAAAAAAATATAGAAAGAATCTGGAAGAAGAGAGAAGGGGAATAAAAATAATGAATAGAGAGAGAAAGTGGGGTTGATGAGGTGTGACAATAGGATGTATTTTAGGAGGATAATTATAAGGGAAAATTTTCAAAATGTCAATATTTTAGCATTTAATGGGACCTGTTATCAACATTTTCAATGTTTATTAAAATGTCAAAATTTTAGTTTATTATTCTTCTGATTTATGTATTCTTTATTTGTTTGATTTGAAAGAATACAATTATTTAATAACATAAAGGAGAAAATTATGGAGGAGAATTTTTTTAAAAAAGGAACATATCACTTAAAATTATCATCAGTTACAATTTCAAAAATAATTGATTGTATTCATTTCAATATGTATGATATGTGAATTTGTATTCATTGTGGTTTTCATGTTTGAGTTTGTATAATGACATTTGTATTTCTTTATTAGTTTGTATTCATTCTAATAAGTATATCAAATGGTTTTATAGTTATTTAAGAAGCATATTTGTATCCATATACTTATGTAAACTGATGTTCATTTAGAAAGGATACAACATTGGTTTGTATATTTTTCAAAAACGTATATTTTTTCTTAAAATTCCAACAATATTTGTATTCCAGTCATCAACACATACAAACTTACAATCATAGTAACAATCAAAATTTGTATTTAAAAAAAAATTGTATTGCATGACAAAAATGTATTTCTTATCTTGTTATGTATTCCAAAAATATATTATATTCAATGTCTAATTTATAGAACATTTACTAAATAGGATTCCAAATTATTTTGTATTCCAAGCATCAAACATACAACAAAATTAAAATAATTCAATCATTCACTGTTTGTATCCCAAACAGATTACAGATTAAAAATATGTTTTTTTACTTTGAAATATGACCGGTGATTATATACTTTCATCTCCTTTTGGCTCTTTTGTATGTGAGAAAGATGCAAAAATACTTCAATTCATTGAAGAGATAACTAGAATTGTTGATACCGTCCAACAAAGTGTCTTGGATGAGATATTGACCCGAAACTCCCAAATTGAATACCTCATTGACTGTCTAACCTTTAAATTCAATATTCGGATAGTAACTTATGAAGATATTCAGGTGAATATCCAACATACAAAATATGATCCAAATCCATTTTTGAACAACTTTTCAATGGCTATTTTTGAATCACTTCCAAACAAATTAAAGTATCAGCAGTTAATGAATATTTTATTATTTTATATTTCACCGACAGTCTAAAAATTCAACGAAATCAGTCGAATTCACTTCGAAATCCTAGTCGATTATTTCACAATTTTCTTCCTTAATGAAAACAATTGCAATTCAGTCGAATTCACTTCAACAAATGTTGAAAATCTTTTGAATGATTTCTAAGATTTCTTAGAAAAATGGAGGAATTTGATTTTGAAAAGGCAAGATTCAAGTTACTTGAGGATATGAAATAATGGAAGAAATCATGAGAGAGAGAAAGAGAAAGGATAGAATTTAGGTGAAAAATTTAAAGAGAGAAAAGTGGGTAATGGGGTCTTTTTTTTTTTTTTCTTTCACCTGTAATTGAGTAAAAAAGTGGGCACAATTTGAGAAATAAAAGAAAGGTAGATGAATAATATTATAATATACTCTATTTGCTAAAATATTGACATTTTGACATTTTTAATAATTATTTTAAAGTGTAGATATTTTTAATAATTATGTTAGGAATTTTGACTAGTTAGTTAATTTATTTTAATTATAAACATATAATTTGCTATTAAAAAACATATGAGAGAGAACGTGTGATTAATGAGAGAGAACGTGTGATTAATGAGAGATAAATTAGTAACTAAACTACAGTACACTGATTAATGTGAGATAAATTAGGAACTAAACTAGAGTACACTTTATTTTCTAAAATATTGACATATTAACATTTTTAATAATTATTTTAAAGTATGGATATTTTTAATAATTATGTTAGAGATTTTGACTGGTTAACTAATCTTCTATCTATATATAATAGGAGAAGAAAAAATGACATATGTCAGCGCCAAAAATTTTCAAAAATTTAAATAATTAATAATTAATAATTAAATATTGTAAATTCAAAATTTGAAATAAAAGTAAACACATGTCATCAAGTTACAAGTTTTTCTGTTTTTTTAATAGTCAATTAAACTTTTATATTTTAAAAAAAAAATACGAATAGTGTTGCAAAACTTTCAAACAATGAATTTCAATTCTACTCAAACTCAATATACAAGGCGGTTTAAATTGAAAAATGAGGATAAGCTTTTCTGTTTTCAAAATAGTCAATTAAATTGACTATTAAAAATATAACCGTACCATTTTTAAAAAAAAAAGTAACTTCCCACATTTAAACTATAACTATAAATATTCTTTAAATTGACATTAACCCACTCTCTCTATTATGAACATCTTAAGGAAAAAAAGCTCTTGATCAAAGTAGTCTGTTTTTACAATCGTCAAATTCATTCTTTTTTCTTCTTATTTTGACAATCGGTAAATTTATTGTTTTTTCTTCTTACCTGTGGAAGAATCGAAAAACAATCAAAGCATTTTGTAGCCGATATATTGGATCCAACGGTATTTTCTTTGAATTTTAAATAGTAGATTCAAAATCGAATTTAAGAATTAAGTTTACTGCACATCAGTGCTTCATGTTAGAGTCCTAAAAACGTGCAACCATAAATCAATGCATGTTCATAACTTTTCTTCTTTCTTTTATTTGATTTTTGTAAGATTTTATATTAATTATTTAAACTAAAAAATAAATTTATTAATATATACACATAATTTATAAATACACATACGGTTGCGAATATTTTGCATACAAATAATTTTTAAACTTTAAAATAGAAAATTAGGAAAAAATGTTTTCCGCAAGAATCTGGAAAAAATATGAAAACGTAATAATTGAAAATAATATTAATTTTTAAATATAAAACATGCCTAAATTAGTGCCACACTTTACTATTTAATATTTCTAGTTATTTTCATTTGAATTTTTCTTTTTTCTTGAAATAATTCATAGTAAATTCTAAATAAAAAAAAATTAACAATTAACAAATTAAAATTATAATAGTACACACTCTAAAATAACTATACCACAAAAAATAAAGTCACGTTTTGTTTACCCGATTTTATAACAAATTAAAAATTACAAGGTCAATTTTATCTCCTACAGGTGTTAAATTGATTTGCTTACCTTTAAATTAAGATAGATTTTGTATTTTTACTGTCGTTACTTATTTTTATTAGTGGGGTAAGTTTAAAATTTGTCTAATTTCATTTATTTTTATGAATATTGACATATTTAGAAGGACAAGACAGTGATGAATCCCTGTAATTAAGGTAACTGATCAAGAAAAAAATATGTCCATTTATTGAAAAACGTCACTATATGAGAAATTGAATTGAACGTATAACAAATTAATTTTGTTTACTTGGTTATATGTGGTTTCAATGAGTATTATGTATGTTTCTAAATATCTAAACTAAACACAATTCCAATTAGATTTACCAAAATGATATTTTCTTATAGTGATTATGGACCACTGATTAAGAGTATGTTTTTTATATTTAATATGCAATATCTATATTTTTTGTGCTTTATTTTATTCTATGTCAAAATATACGTTTAATGGTTAAGTTTGGTTAATTTTCTAAAGTACTACCAAAATAGATTGTGGTATCAACTTATTTTTGCAAATGCTTACGATGCATTCAAATCAATGGACTTTTCAGCAAAAAGACACTTATAATATATAATGTATGTTGATTAGTATTTTTTATGAGGAAAAAGACTACGAATATAAAAAAAATTAAAATTATTTTATGCTTTTATGTGACTTATCTTTTTTTCAAGTAACATTGCTCACAATGAATTAATATTTAGTTTCTTCTGCATACAGATACGTAGTCATGTGAAAATTATTTTAAAAACTTATTTTAAGTGGGTAAAAATTAATAAAACATGAAAAATAAAATTTTAAAAATTAATCAATTTTTTCACATTTAATCAGATGTAAACTTCTCACATATGTGAAAAATAAAATTTAAAAGCTTCAAATTCTTTATTAAATATAAAATATAAATATAAATATAAAAATTGACTATGTATGTATGTTTGTATATAAATATATATAAAAATTAAATTATTAGTTTAAATAATGAAATATATTTAAATCTAAAATCTAAAAAACTTTTTAAATGATAAGAATACTTTAGTTTACACAAAAGGGGAGAAGAAGATAAAATCAGAAAATGAATAAAAATTTATCAACTAATTAATTATAAATATGTGGCTAAAATAACTACAACAATATCTTTTAAAGGAGAAGAATACTTATGCGCGATGGAGTCATTTAAAACATAATTCATATTAAATTAAAAAATATAATTAAAAATTAAAAATATTTTAAATCTGAAATTTTTAATCTGTTTTTTAAAAAAAAATCGGAAAATCTTTTTAAATCTGAAAATATTTTAATTTCATGCAAAACTGTTTACATCCCTACTTTATTCAAATAAGGAGAAACGTCGCGGTGACTCAAAAAATAATCAATTGACTTAATTTTAAAAGAATTTAAAGAATGAACAAATTTTAAAAAGAGTCGCCACCTAATTTTAAAAAAAAATAGGAAACCATTTAAGGAATGTCTACGAAACTATTAGATTCTAGGTAAGGGTTCAGGTTATTCCGAAGGAAAAATGTTAGACATCCTTCGAAATTCACAAATGTTGGTCTCGACTGAATTTATTTTTTTAAATTGATGAGGAGATAAAAACAATATACAAATACAATCAACATGCAATATACACTAATAATAAAATAAAATAATAATGTAAGAATCAGCCTAAGGTTTGTCTAACGTCAATATATACAAAATAATGCATAAAAAATATAATTCGAATTTAATTCGAATAACTTTATTGGGAAGCAATTCCGTGTACCTGTAAAGACACTTAGTAAAATGTTAGTACTAAATAAATATGAGTAAAATGAATAATTCAAATAATAACTTAAAAATAAAAATTCGTCTTATTAACATGGGAGGCCTTGAAAATCGACGATAATTTCTTCATCGGCCAATTTTAACAACAAAATATATAAACTTAAACTAAATTTCCGTCTTTTACAATGGAGAGGCCTCCCAAATCGACGGAAAGATTTTTTCATTGATCATTTTTAATTTGATATTTTCCAACACAAAACATATTAAACTAAACAAAAATAAAGTGACATAACTTGCAATAACAAAGAAAGACAACAACATAACACTATAAAGATAATGACCAAAGTAACACATAAAATCCTTGAAGATACATGTAATCAACTTTAATAAATTAAGAGCAGCCACATCCAAATACTATAAAGCGACTACAAACAAGTGAGTGAATAAATAATAAAATAGGATAAAGAAAATGAAACTCAACTTAAAGAAAAATACCAACACAATAGGTATACTAAATGAACATCACTTTAAAAAAATGGAGCTTTGCAAAACTATTAACAAGTCATAAAATAAATATCTAAAATCAATGAAAATAAAGAATTAATAATTATTATTCCACAATAAAAAGACTATATAAAATAAAATCAATGAATCAGCCAAAATGAAATATAAAGACAATCAAAGTTATTAAAAAAAAACTAAATAAGAACATCCCACTCAATATTAAATCAATAACAAAATGTAGTGAATAAGATTATTTAATAAACAAAAATATAGGCACAAATATTAATTAAATAAAGGTAAAGAATAGAAGAGGGTCACCGGAAATAAGCTTTGCCGGCCAGATTTGAAATGGGTTTCGTTGGAGTTTCTGAACCGTCTAGTTGGAGCTGTTGTTTTCCGGTGGTTTAGAGCTTGCAGCTCGCAGTGATGGCATAACGGTTGTTCCGTTCGCCTGAGCTTCGCTTACCGGAGTTTGGGGTCGTTTGCTGGTAACACTTTGCGAGCTTTGGAGCTCGCCGGCCTTGGAGTTTCCACCGGAAACGATGAGGAAAATAAAGGAGGTTTTGGTCAGAAATGGGTTCAGTTGGCTGTGGAGCTTGAAGCTCGCTGGAGATGTGGAAAAATGGAGGAAAAAATCGGAAAAGGGAAGAGGGAGAGGGAAGCAGTGAGCTCCAGTGGTCGGAGTTGAGGTCTGGTTGTTTAGAGGTGGTTGAACGTCTGTTTGGTTGCTGGTTGTTGAGGTCGGATAACATGGTGAACGGAGGTGGTTTGGGTGGCCGTTTCTGGTTGTTTTCTGCCGGAAAAAGTAAGGAAAATGGTGGTCGTTTGGTGGCTATTCTCGGCTGGTGGATGGCTGTTTGCCTGAGTCGTTGGCTTGCTAGAAAAATGAGGAAAATGAAGAGAGGGTTTTGGTTGTTGTTGCACCAATGATGGAGATGGAGCTTTGGGTGGTGGCAGCTAAGGGAGGAAAAAATTAGGTTTTTTTCTATTTGGAAATCTTTCTCCCAATATAAAAAAAAATGAAAAATATTATCTACCACCTAACTTAATGACTAAGAAATACCTTAAATAGAAAAATCAAAAATTACCTATACTACGATATCATTATCTTAAAATCATGGGCTAAAATTACTAGTTAATAAAATATCTATGTATAAAATTTTATATATATTTGAATGAATTTCTAGACTGCACAAAATATCAAAATCAATATTAAAAATGGTAATAAACGTAACTGATGACATGTAAAGAACTACAATTTAAAAGAAATAATGATTTATCAAACATTTGAACGTATTTAATCGGCTGTGAAAAAAATTAATGCAATTAAAATTAACTAATAAAAAATCCTGAAATTTTGACAAATAAGAATAAATATCGATAAACTTATTTAAAATTATAAAAATGTATTTTGAACTATTAAATAAATAAAAAGTAAAAGTTACGAATTTTGAAAATGTTAGACCAAAATTGGGTGTCAACAGCTGTCCCTTTCGTTGAATATGATTGATGAAAGAAATTATGGACAACGAAAATTGACAAATCCAATTTTGGCTGAACACATGACCTTTATATAAAAGTGTGATTGGAATGTGGTGGAAGTCGATCCCGAACTTGCCTCCAAAGGTTTCACGTTGTGTTGCGTCCTTGTTGAAGTATTTCACACCTGTGGCTCAACTGAGAGTGCATCCTCTTGGATGTTCTAAAAAAAACAAAGATGAAATTCATTATTAGGGATAAAATTACAGGGAAAAAGGTAGCATCTCTTACGATACGACAAATGAAGATGATCCATTAGTAGGATAAAAATGTATGTCCATCGGTAAGACGAATGAAGATGATGATCCATCGGTAGGATTTTGAATGTATGTCCATCGGTAGGAAGAATAAAAAAAATGATCCATCGGTAGGATTTTGAATGTATGTCCATCGGTAGGACGAATGAAGAGGATGATCCATCGGTAGGATTTTGAATGTATGTCTATCGGTAGGACGAATGCAAAAATATGATCCACTGGTAGGATTTTGAATGTCTGTCCATCGGTAGGACGAATGAAAAAAGATAATTCATCGATACGATTTTGAATGTATGTCCATCGATAGGACGAATGAAAAAAAGATGACCCATCGGTAGGATTTTGAATGTATGTCCATCGATAGGACGAATGAAAAAAGATGGTCCATCGGTAGGATTTTGAATGTATGTCCATTGGTAGGACGAATGAAAAAAGATGATCCATCGGTAGGATTTTGAATGTATGTCCATCGGTAGGACGAATAAAAATTATTTCAACACAAGTCTCATCCTACTTGAACGTGGAATAGATAAGGTGCACATCATTCACCTCCGAATAGATGCGACTTAAATGCAAATATCGTTCAACGCAAGTTTCCACCGACTTGAACGCGAATAGATAAGGTGCACATCATTCACCTCCGAATAGATGCGACTTAAATGCAAATATCTTTCAACGCAAGTTTCCTTCGACTTGAACGTTGAATAGATATGGTGTACATCCTTCACCTCTGAATAGATGCGACTTAAATGCTAATATCTTTCAACGCAAGTTTTCTTCGACTTGAACGTTGAATAGATATGGTGCACATCCTTCACCTCCGAATAGATACGACTTAAATACAAATATCTTTCAACGCAAGTTTCCTTCGACTTGAACGTTGAATATATATAGTGCACATCCTTCACCTCCGAATAGATGTGACTTAAATGCAATGGTCTTTTCGGTGAATAAAAAATACAATGGCCCTCTCGGCAAATAAAAATACTATAAAAAATTAAATAATGGATGACCCAATGATTTCCACTATGACGAGATGGATGGCTCGATGATTGTCCAACTGTAACGAGGTGGATGACTCGATGATTTTCCAATTGTAATGAGGTGGATGACTCAATGATTGTCCACTGTAACGAGATGGAGGGCTCGATGATTGTCCATTGTAACGAGATGGAGGGCTCGATGATTGTCCAATTGTAAAGAGGTGGATGGCTCGGTGAGTGTCCATTGTAACGAGGTGGATGGCTCAGGGATTGTGTTGAAAGTGTCATCGCCTCAATGTTTTCACCTGTTCATGTACTTGAAAAGAAACAACTAGTAGACACAATGTCGCCTTAGCTAGCGACTTAGTCAAGAAACCTCGAGAAAATATTATTTAAAAGAGTTTAAAAGAGAATGTGTACAAAAGCCTGGCCATTTTGACACATATGAGTAATCAACATTTTACTCTTGACCATTTTGTGTTTATTGTGACTCAAGTCTTATTGGGGATTTGTACAAGGAGTTGCTAGCTCGCCATGACAACGCTGAAGATTTGCAAGTTGACTTTGAACTTCAAGCGTTGAAGGATCATTTGAAGTTGGTTATCAAACTTCTCACATTATTTATTGGAATTTTTGAGGTCTTCCTCAAAAATTCTGTCCCAGTTAGAACATTTGGCAAATCTCAAAATGATCTTCAATCTTGACTTGTTGGAGATAGCACATTTATTGTGAATTTTTGAGATATTCTAAAAAATTATGTCCCAATTTTTATTACAAGGAGAAAAGAAAATCACACTGGGTATATGACCGAGCCGTCGTGACGCTTATATATCCTGTTGAGTCAGGAATCAGGTCAAATGTAGTTTCAATTCTGTAGATGATGAATGCTGCAAATAATCTAAGAGAAGATCATTAGTAGAAAATGTATAATATGAACATGATGAAATAGGAAAATGATATTCCTTGTGATATTCAAAGCCTAGAGACAAAAGACATGTCACATTTTTGGGACGGACAACCTAAGGAAATGCAATTTTTTGTTATTTAAATGGAAAGAATCTTTAAAAAAATGCTTTGTAAAATATTAAAGAATGGATGCTTGTTTATTTTTTTTATTTCTTTTTTAAGAATAAAGAATGTGATGAGACAGTCAAATCTTGACTACAATTGATACCAACAGTTAGGATTGCAGGTAGTTATCTCTTTTTTTCTTTTTTCTTTTTTCTCTTTTTCTAACTAGGATTGAATTCAAGGTAATTCCTACAGCTTCAAGTGGTACCTCAAACATACTTAATGATCAACAAGATTTGTTCATCTTGTTTCAAACACAAGTTTTGAATCGTACCAATCCTCATGTTTTGAGTGCCCTCACAACAAAGACAAGTCTTATTTCACATATATTTGAAGCGTTTGATTTGAGGACATTTTCAAAGTACACTCACACTCACAAGAATGTTCAATGCATGCAACTGTGATATCATATGCTTGGCCTTTATGTAAATCTCCACTAATGTGAGAACATTTGGAATGAGATCATGTAGGGCTTGTCATTGGCTTATAATGTAGGCTTAGAGATGGGTAGGATATATATTTGGGATAAGAGTGACTTAATTCTTTCTTGAGCGCCACAGTGAATTTGTGCTTTTAACGATTGATACAACTTTGGCGTCTGATCATTTTCATTGTCCTTCCCCTTTTTTGACTTCTTTTGAATTCTCTTTTTTTTTTCACCCCTTTGTTTGACTTCTTTTGAGTCCTTATTTCTTGGAGCTTTTCTTTTATTTCGCCCTCTTCTTTTGAATTTTTCTCCTCTTTTGTTGGAGTATTTCCTTCTCGTCTTTCATTGACCTTGTAGGGGTGTTTTTGTCATTCTTTATTTCTTTCAACCATTTTTCTTTCTTTCTTTCTTTTTCTTTCTCTAGAAGTCGTTTTTGCTTCCTTGACTTTGAGAGACTAGATATCTTTTGTCTTTGAAAACTTCAAACTTGGATCTTCTTTTATATTATGCACATCTTTGGTGCGCTGAAGAAGGTTGGGCCAAGAGAGGGATAATGCATGTATGCACTCAAAAGGGGTAGTGGCTAAGATGTGGATGTCCAAAGAAAAGGCTTCAGGCTCAAAGTGGGAAAACTAGGAATTAATGTCATTTGGTAGGTTTTGAAAGGCACAATCAGATCAAAGAATGCCTATAATCCTTTCCCAAACCAAATATAACTCGGGATTTCGCCTTGATAAACATTCAAGCCAAGTTCTAGATCAACAGTGCGATGCAAATGAATTTTGATCTAAAAGCTCACCCCACGATGCACATGAAATCATGAGGTTGATTTTATTCTTATCTTGAGTGCATGTAAAAGAATTTTCAAGAATCACAAAAGTACAAATGAGAGGTACCACTAAAATCTATGGTTTACCACAAAATCAGTCCTCTTCATCATATCAAATATTTTTACATGCTCCTAACTGCATTGGTCCCAACTTTGCTGAAGATATGACTCTTACAATATATACACAATATTTTTTTTTGAAATAATAAATACCGAACTCAAGAAGGGCTGCCTACGTATCTCACCGAGATGAGAATCATGTGTGCGTAGTTCATGCAGATATGTCTTTGAAAATATGAACAAACTATTTGATTATTTTTTTTTGAGTTTAAAAGAATGAATACCGAACCCAAGAAGGGCTTCCTACGTATCTCACCGAGATGAGAATCAGGTGCGCGTAGTTTGTGCAGATATGACTTTGAAAATATGCACAAACTATTTTACTTTTTTTTTTGAATTTAAAAGAATGAATACCGAACCCAAGAAAGGCTGCCGACGTATCTCACCGAGATGAGAATCAGGTGCGCGTAGTTCGTACAGATATGACTTTGAAAATATGCACAAACTATTTGACTTTTTTTTTGAATTTAAAAGAATGAATACCAAACCAAAAAGGGCTGCCTAGGTATCTCACCGAGATGAGAATCAGGTGCGCGTAGTTCGTGCAGATATATCTATGATAATATGCACAAACCCTTCTTTCAAAAAAATAAAATAAATTAAAGTTTTTATACTAAACCCGTGAAGGGTGCCTACGTATCTCATCGAGATGAGAATCAGATTCTCGTAGTTCGTGCAAATATGCCTTTGAAAGTATGCACCAACTATAAAAATTATTTTTTTTTATTTTTTTTTACTTTCAAAAAAAATAATACTGAACCCAAGAAGGGTTGCCTACATATCTCACCGAGATGAGAATCAGGTTCGCATAGTTCGTTTAGATATGGCATAAAACAATTTTAAAATTTAGACAAATTCGGAGCGATTCCTTGTATCCTCTTTAATTGTCGACCTTTGTACTACATGTTGAATGTGGTCTCCCATTTTAGTTTTTTTTTTCACAGTAACCATTTGTTGTCGTATATTCTTTTGGAATGTTTCTTGGTAATGTGTCTTCTCTCAATTATCTACGAGAACCACAAATTGTTATGACAATCTCCGACTGTTGTTGGGGACGGTTTTCCTGAAAAAATATGAGAAATGTGTGAAAGCAGGGCCAACATGCAAAATAATAAAAAATAAATGAGTGCGATATTATAGTCAAAGACTCACCTGATTTATCTTTTTGACTTGATACTAATGTCTTGTGAAATATAAAGACTCCAATTCCTCAATTTCTCTTGTCCCTTGCAACTTCGGACGAACAATGACTTCCAAATTCTGACATAAATCAATCTCTCGCTTAAAAAAAAGAAAAAGAAAAACTCAAAAGGTAAAAGTGTTAATTTGTGATCATAATGAATAATGCAAAATATCACACAAAGAATTAACTAAACACATAAGCACTGCTTTAATTGAAGAAAAACTCAATTATATCACATAATAAACAAATAGTTATTGCGTGTCCTATACAAATATGTGACCCTTTTGTGCCAAGGGTAGGCATATCGATCTGAAGAATGTATAACGTCATTTGAAACATTCCATTGGCCCCAAAAAATTTAAAATTTATACAAGCTTTGTAAATAAATTGAATGTGGTAACATAATAGGAAAAAATGATACAAATAATAGATCCACACAGGGGTACAATCCTTCGTTCTTGAACTTCTTGCCATCTCTAAATGTCAACGTCTTCAGATGCAATGGTAATCTGATCCTTCTTTGACTCGAACAAACTCTTAAACTCTCAATCCCAAGAGACAATGTTTTGTCAAATGACGTATACATCTTTCAAATTTAAACACATACGCATGATTGTCTTTTGTTGACCAATGAGCTAAATAGACACAAGATGGACTTCTAATGGGCCCAACACACCTTTTGTGTTGGGTCGACATAGTTCAAAATGCGCTAACTTTGGAATTTGGTTTCGCTCTATGCTAGTTAACTAATAGTGATTTTTGAAAGATCGAGAACCCAAGTGGACAAATTAAGCTGGAACTCACGACAATCATTGAATGCATGACGTACCAATATATTGTCGATCATTCTGAAAAAGGGTCGAGTATAAAAAGTCCGGCTGCGATTATGCAAAAATCGTTCTTAATATACTATACATACAAGTTGAAAAATGTCATAAATGCAATGATAGTATACATACAATTAAACAAATAATGAATAAACCACAAGTACAATCTATAAGCAATCAACAAAATATACAACACATAAGATATAACATAATAAAAGAAAGACCTCCTCAATTTGAAAGAATTAATTCATAATGGTTAAAACCTCTATGTCCCAGCGGAGTCGTCATTCTGTTTACATCCCCACTTTATTCAAATAATGAGAAACGTCGCGGTGACTCAAAATATAATCAATTGACTTAATTTTTAAAAATATTAAAGAATAAATAAATTTTAAAAGGAGTCGCCACCTAATTTTAGGAAAAAATAGGAAACCATTTAAGGAATGTCTACGAAACTATTAGATTCTAGGTAAGGGTTCAGATTATTCCGAAGGAAAAGTGTTAGACATCCTTCGAAATTCACAAATGTTGGTTTCGACTGAATTCATTTTTTTAAATTGATGAGAAGATAAAAACAATATACAAATACAAACAACATGCAATATACACTAATAATAAAATAAAATAATAATGTAAGAATCAACCTAAGGTTTGTCTAACATCAATATATACAAAATAATGCATAAAAAATATAATTCGAATTTAATTCGAATAACTTTATTGGGAAGCAATTCTGTGTACCTGTAAAGACACTTAGTAAAAATGTTAGTACTAAATAAATATGAGTAAAAATGAATAATTCAAATAATAACTTAAAAATAAAAACCCGTCTTATTAACATGGGAGGCCTTGAAAATCGACGCTAATTTCTTCATCGGCCAATTTTAACAAACAAAATTTATAAACTTAAACTAAATTTCCGTCTTTTACAATGGGGAGGCCTCCCAAACCGACAGAGAGATTTTTTCATTGGTCATTTTTAATTTGATATTTTCCAACACAAAACATATTAAGCTAAACAAAAATAAAGTGAAATAACTTGCAATAACAAAGAAAGACAACAACATAACACTATAAAGATAATGACCAAAGTAACACATAAAATCCTTGAAGATACATGTAATCAACTTTAATAAATTAAGGGCGAAATGGTCTGGTGGACCCATGTACTTGTATGTGTTTGTATTGTGAACCCTTTTACTTGTTCCTTTGTCATCTGAACCCCTGAACTCATCAAAACGCAATATTTTAAATACGTTTTTTACCACTCGACTGTGTGTGTATCACAGACGCCTGACACATAATTTTAAAAATAATTATAAAATGACACGTATGATTATAAAATGACACATGTATATATGGTCACTCCATGTCATTTTTCCTTTTATTACATTTGATTAATATACCTACACTTTCTGTTTCCAATTTCTATTTCTCTTTGCCATAGTCATCTGCATCTCCATCCCCACAATCTCATTTCAACTTTTTCTTATCTTCCTTACCCTCATCTGCATCTCCATCCCCACAATCTCATTTCAACTTTTTCTTATCTTCCTTACCCTTTTCCTTTTTCCAACCTCTTCTACTCTTTCCATTGAAGTAAAAAATGTTGGCAAGATTTCTGGTTGTTCACAATCTCATTGGAGTTCGGAGTTGATTTTGGGTTCTGTTGGATTGAGATTTTGGTGGTGATCGGTGGCGCTAAGGAAAAGTGGGGGTCTATTGGGTGGTCTGATTATTTCTAGTTGTTCACAACTGGTGGCGTTGTGAAAGTCGAGACATATTGGCGGAGTTAGTTTGGAGTTTTTGTTGTTGATGGTTGAAGCTTGTCGGAAATGGTGAGAACGAAGGCAGTTTGGTCAGAGAAGGTGAGGAGGACGAGGCGAAGGCAATAGGTTTGAGTTTGGTTTGGAAGTGAAACAAGGGGTCAATGTCAAAAATTATTTGAGTTTTTTTTTGTTTGATTTTCAACTTATCTAGGTAGGTTTTTCAATTTATTTTCGAATTTCTTTGTTGTTTAGTTTGGATTTGATCTCTATTTGTGTCTTTGTTTGATTTTGGGGTTTTAATCAATTACATTGATTTTGTTGAAATTTTTTGGGGATTTTGCATTTTTGTGCCTAATGTTAGTGTAAGATATTTTGGTAGTAGTGTTGTGCCTTCCATGACGTTTTTCATAAAAAAAATAGAGCCATATAATAACAAGAAACGATAGAGAAGAAATTTTTGGGAAAAAGATCAGAAAAGAGGCCAAGAAAACCTCAAATTTTGTCCAACAATGTTGTTAGATGCAAATAGGAAGATGATGACTTTACAAAGCCCTAATGTGACTGTTAGACCCTTTTCCAAGGGTCTCACGCTCCTAATAGGTGTGTGTCACACGCTCTTTGGTATTAACTGCCACATAGGATGCCAAGTAAAAAAATGTGTTTAAAATATTGCGTTTTGATGAGTTCAGGAGTTCAGATGACAAATGAGAAAGTAGAAGGGTTCACAATACAAACACATACAAGTATAGGAATCCACCAAACCATTTCGCCTAAATTAAGAGCAGCCACATCCAAATACTATAAAGCGACTACAAACAAGTGAGTGAATAAATAATAAAATAGGATAAAGAAAATGAAACTCAACTTAAAGAAAAATACCAACACAGTAGGTATACTAAATGAACATCACTTCAAAAAAAATGGACCTTTGCAAAACTATTAACAAGTCATAAAATAAATATCTAAAATCAATGAAAATAAAGAATTAATAATTATTATTCCACAATAAAAAGACTATATAAAATAAAATCAATGAATCAGCCAAAATGAAATATAAAGACAATCAAAGTTATTAAAAAAAAACTAAATAAGAACATTCCACTCAATATTAAATCAATAACAAAATGTAGTGAATAAGATTATTTAATAAAGGGAAAAGGATAAAAAATGTCCTTAAACTATGTGAAAGAAACAAAAATGCCCTCCGTTTATAGTTTGGCTCAAAAATATCCTTGCCGTCAATACTTTGGTTCAAAAATACCCTTGCAGTCAATACTTGGGTTCAAAAATACCCTTGCAGTCAATACTTTGGTCAAGAAATTCCCCTATAGTTACTAAATGGGTCAAAAATATCCTTTTCCGAATAAGTATATTATTTTTTTCTTTTTAAACAAATTTTCTTCTTAATTAAATTATTATATAAGAACCATGTTCTTGTTTTCTTTCTTTTAAAATCACTTTAAAAAATAAAAATGTAGAAAATATTTTTTTC
>JAJOOS010001660.1:0-110848 GCA_029582725.1 Solanum chiquidenum | reverse complement strand
TAACTTAATCAGCATTCACAATGTAGTCTTAAGGGTTTTGAGAGTTTTGGTTAGGGGGAGAATTTGTGGGTCACAAGCTTGATACGTTATCACTTGTGTGAACCTCCCATGTATTCCGAGTGAATTGGTTGAGGTTGTTTCTCTCTATATTTTGTACTCTCATATTTATAGTGGATTGCTCATCTCCTTTGTGGATGTAGGTCGATTGACCGAACCACGTTAAATCTGTCTCTTTTGGTGTGTTTCTCGTTTGTCTTCTTACTCATGGTCTTTCGAGGTTTGCTTTGCCAGCTTCCGCATGACACTTGCTTATTTTCGGTCCTAACATTTCCTTCCTTTTAATATATTTATCTGATTTTGACTTAACATAAAATTTAAGAAAGTAAATTATTTTTTAAATTTAGTAATCTTAAATTAAAGATATTTAATCTTTTAATTTTAAATATGTCATATAAAAAATGAAAAATAAAAAAATTGTCAAAAAAATAAAAATCTTTTTAAAATGAACTAATTATAAAGATAAGATAAATAAATTAAAATATATAAAATAATTTTTAAAAAATAGAACAACATTGCAATGAATCAGATTAAATTGATACTAACAATTAATTAACAAGTATATCCACTTGTAAATTATTTTGACAAGACACTGGGTCATGTCATCGATAAGGCAAAGGAGCCATGGGATCATATGGTCAACTTTAGTGTCATAGTTAGAGCTGTCAAAATGGGTTTGGCTCGCTATGTCGCCCAACCCAATTTTTGAATTAAATGAGATTGGGCTTAGTTTTTTCAGCTCATTTAGGAATGAGGCTTTTTAGCCCAGCCTGATTTGGCCCGCTGGCCTCGTAGGCCCAACCCGCAAGCCTTAGAGGTCAGCCCGCGGGTTGTGAATTTTAAAAATATTTATTATATAAATTTTAAGTAGTGTTTTACTTGTTAAGATTTGTCAATAAATATTTTTAAAATATCAATATAATATCAAGACTATATTTTTTACATATCTTTTACATTTTAGGGTCATTAGCCCACTAAATTTTCTTATTAGCCCAAGTTCATTACTCCATTATAACTATGAATCTTTGACTTCTTTTACTTTTGTTTTGCCTAATTTTTCACTTCTCCTTTATTGTCTTGTTTATGAAAATAATGATCATGTAATATTTTTTTGCTCAGATGAATCTTATGAATATTGTATCTTGGCTATTATGTATTTGTTTTGTAAATATTCACTGAAGTATGTGTAATTCATGAATGAATTTATGTATGTATTGATGTCGTGTCCATTGGACATCAACGTTCGTATCCTTTCTAAGAGGAAAATGTTGTCCATTTTTTGGTTGAAGGGTCAACCCGTCCCAACTCGTGGTCCGCTTAGGGCTGGGTTGGGCTGCTATTTTATCGGCCCTTTAATTAAAAGGGCCAGCCCGTCCCAACCCATTTAGCTCTGTAGCCCGTTAGGGTTGGGTTGGGTTGGGCCAGCCCATTTTGACAGCTCTAGTCATAGTGACACCCAGGCCCATGTAATGCGGCAGACAAAATCTATATCACCTCTCTATAAATAAAAAATGATTTAACTTATTTTTTCGTATTCTTAATAAGATAATTTATTAACCACACAAATAGTCATGAATTTTTTTAGATCACATATTTTAAAAGTTTTCATTTTTTCTTAAATTTTGTGTCTAACTCAAATTCTACCACATAAATTGAGATAAGACTAAAAAATTATTTTTGTTGTAATGATTCGTTAGGTCATTTTGAGCCCTAGAACAATTTTGACTCTTCCTGTAAAAATTTAAATAGACATTTTGAACTATTCAGTAACTACGGTTATTTAATTGACGGAAATTTATTAAATAATTCATTTTTAGTTGATGGTTAATGGGTGAAGTACATAATTTATTTAATACCCTATACCCGTTAGCCATGTGTAAAATCTAGTTAAATAAAGTAAAAGGGGGGAGAAACTAACCTTGTGCGGCGTAGAACATAGAGCAAAGAGGAACAAAGTGCTTTAGATTGGCAATGCTCGAAAGTTTTACAAAATGGAAAGGTAAAATCTTGAGGATTCGTAATACGTGTTGAACATTTGAGGTATGTTAAGACTTTGTTGAGGGACGTTTCTCCAATTAAAGATTAAAAATGGAATAGAAAATGGAAAGGACGAACAATTGGGTCTCGTACCAATGGTGATTTACTGTGAAATGACGGATTGTAATCCAAAAAATCCAATGCATATGGGCATTAGTTGTTGTGTTATTGACTTTATTTCTTTGGCGTGGTTATGTTTCTTTATTGAACCCGTATAATTGTGATGGTTAAGGGGATCATATGTTATACTGATATTTAATTCATTTAGATGCATCATCATTTCCTATTTTGTTGACATTCCATTGTGCACATGCATTGACATGAGATTGATTATGACTAAAGGTCTGACACGTGGAGATCATCCGTGTTGAGATCGATTTATGATTATAAATTAAACACGTGCTGAAATTGTTTGATTTTTTGATAGTACGTTAAGACCGTTCGCACAGACACGTATAGATTGTCCATGTCAGTATATGAACTTTGTGAGTCCCCCATGGGCCACAAACTCTCAATGTATTTCCAAGAAGTATCTTGTATATACGGTTGAGAAAGTTCTTGACATTTGAGGTATATCATTTCATGGTATTGCATTGCTTTGAGTCTCATTACATCATTCATTCTATTTGATTATGTACTTCATTGGTGTTTGGAAATTACATGGCATTCAATTATTCCCACTTTGGTGAAACTTGACTATACGTATAATGCAGACTTATAAAATTAAAGAATGATTTCTTATATACTCTAGTCACTACTTCTTCGTTGTCGGTCTATGATACATACTGAATACACGTGATTTCATAGTCACACTATACTTGTTGCACTCTTTTGTGGTGCAGAGTCAATTTTGAATACGATCGCATCTTGTGAAACTTTCTGAGTTCGAGCTTGAGTTATCTTGGAGTTTGTGGTAAGTTTTTTGGTTGTTCCACACCCATAATTTTCTCCATCTCTTTATTTATTCAGTTGTTTACTATCCATACAAGATATTTCGTATGTCTAGACTTTTCGTTTTAGTTTAAGATTTACATCGTATTTTAGAAGCTTTTGTACTTATGACATTAAATCTTGGGTGGTATTTCAGCTTTCCGCATTTTATAATTTTTAAAAACTTAATGTTCATGATATTTAATTTTCACTTTAATTATTAAGTTAAATTGATAAATTTATTGGGTTGACTTACCTATCAGTTGGGAACATAGGTTCCATCTTGACTTGTATTTTTGGATTATGACAATGCCCATTAATTAAGAGTGATCAAAGTCTCTGTGAAATTCAAAAACTTTGAACATAATTATTCTATTGGGGAAAATTACCTTATACATATGTCTGCTTACAAAAAAGGAAAACATGGCATCAAGATGATTGTCATATGCAGAGCCTTTCAATCGGATGAAATTATCACGAAATAAAAATGGAGGTGAAGACACTTGTCTATTCTCACCAAGACAAGTCAGCCTCAACCCAACGAACGAAAGAAAAGTGAAAAGATAAAGCAAGAACAATATAATGTGGAAATACTTATCTTTCTATTAGTACCTGAAAACCTGATTGTCACATGTATGATAACGCTCAAGCTACTCTTCAAAACAAATAGAAAGAGTAAGCAGTCGTCGTCAATAAGAATATTCAACAAAGAGACGGGGTCGAATCCCACAAAGAATGATATAGCGCAGAGAATTATATCAAGAAATTTGGATTGTAAAGTCATTCATTTTTGTTTTGAAATTGATAAATTGAAGCTGAATTCAAAGTGGGGTTAGCTTGTAATTGCTTAATTGCATGTTACCCATGGCTGCTCTCAACAAGATATACTTTATTTACACTTTGTGATGGATGGCTAAAACCTCAAGATCTAGGGTGCATTTATGGGGTTGGGTTTTGATTTAATGTAGTGGGTATTGTGTTATACTATTTTGTTGTTGTTCATACACGAATTTGAGCTAATTAGTATAGGATTAATTTATGGGTTAAGGTTGTAAACTTAATTTCTACTTTCCATCTTCAATTGATACTCAAAAGATATTTATTGGAGTGGGTAATTAGTTCGATACTAGCAATTTAGGTTTGATGCTTATAACTTTCTTGAAAATAGAGGTTATGGTCGAACTATTTACCCTATTTATGCATCGAAAGAGAGAATAGGGTAAGGTATTGGGTTGTTTAGTATTACACATAGATGATACCGGAAGGAAATACTATGAACTAATGCTATGAGATCTACAGAAGATAAGTGTCATTGAAGATGACCCAACCTATCCATGAATGTTCATCACTATAGAGCAACACAATTACCCCTATATGATTTGATTTTCAATCCCCGCATCACTAGATTGCTTGTTACTTATTAGGTTTTATGAAATTCTAGTTGAATTGTGTAATATACAATATATGGTTCAAATGATAACAAACATTTATATACTGAATATAACTCTTTCCTATTTATTTCCCATTTTATTTCTGTATCCGTAAATATTCCTGAATAGTGTCTACAGTGATGTTCTATTTTATTTTCATCATACCTGTAATTTAGGACTCCTCCATAACTTTTTTCACTCGCATCTGATTCTACTACATAAGTAAATTGTTTATTTTCATCTGGAAAATATAATTTAGGTAAGTTTTTACATAGTAATTTTACTTTTTGTATTTGTATTTGGTCTTTTTCATCAAACTGATATTCCATGTCTTTCTTTAGTCTTTGTTGTAATGGTATTAGATTTTCTGCTAATTTTGGTATATATTCTCTTACTTGGTTTACCAATCCTAGAAATGATTGTAATTTCTTTTTTGTATCTAATTGTTCATTTGAATTAATTATTTTCTGTACTATATGTGTTTGCATTTTATTCCATTTTTATCTATTTGTATTCCTAAGAATTCTATTTATTTTTTCATTATGTCTGCTTTCTTTTTGGTTAGGCTTATACCTGAACATTCTACAATATTTATAATTTTTTCTAATAATCTTATATGTTCATCCTGGGTTTTGGAATATAGTAATATGTCGTCAATATATACTATACAATTTTCTAGTTGTTTAAAGTAGTTATCCATAAAGTGTTGATATCTTCCTGGTGTTTTTTTGTATCCAAATGGTAGTACATTTCATTCGTAAAATCCTTGTGGTACCGTGAATGCTGTTAGTTTTTTTAATTCTTCTTCTAGTTTTAAGTGATAAAATCCTGATTTACAGTCAAATTTACTAAAATAATTATATTCTTGTATTTGTCTTATCTTTAATATTTTATTTGGTATTGGGTAATTATATGTTTTAGTTTTTCCATTTAAATTTCTATAATCAATTACCATTCTACTTTTTCCTCTTTTTTGTTCACTATGTTTATTTACTATGAATGATGGGCTTGTATGCTTACTATTGCTTTCTTGTATGTATCATTTTTCTAGTAATTCAGTTATATGAAGCTTGAATTCTGTTAAATCATTAAAATTATATCTTAAAGGTTTTTGTGTTATTATGCTACTTTCATCGATTAGTTCGATTTTTATTTTTGTTTTATGTTTTTCCCATCCCTGTAAAGGATCTTCACTATATAATAATTCTAATTTATCCTGGATTATTTTAACTTTGTCTATGGAAAATATAGTTAGTTCTCTTTTAGGGTCTTCTTCTTTTATATTTTCTAATTTTTGTGTTATTTTTCACTTCCTTTTATTCATTTTGTTGTTTTTCATTTTTTATTATTTACTCTTTTTGCTCCTACTCTGTGTTTACATGGTGTTGTGAACCACCATTGTGTTTTTGTTATTACATGTGGGTATAATTTTTCTAAGAATAACATTCCTAATATCATATCTTTTGTTGTGAGTTCGAAATTATACATTTCTTCAATGGTTAATATCTTATCCCATATTTGTATTTTTATATTTTTTGCTTTATATGTTATCATGCTTCCTTCATTGTTAAATCCTGTTACTACTAAAGGTGTTTTTAACTTTTCCCATTTAGCCTCTGGTAAACAATAATATTTACATATATTAGCTTCTTCTCCCGTATCTATCATCGGGGTATAATATCTATTATAATATCCTTCTACTATTATTTTTGCAAGTATGTATATTTTCATTTAATAAGTTCTTTTTATTATTACTTTTTTGTTTTCATATTTTATCGTTAACCGTTTGTCTTCTAGATTATAGTGCTTCACTTTTTCTAACCATTTTATTCCTAAAGTGATGTTTTTATCTTCTTGATATATTTTAAACTTTATTACTATTGGTATTCCTCCAATGATTATTCCTTTTCTGTTGTTTCTTCAGTATTTATTAATGTTTTTGGTAGTTCAGGGCATAATTATTCAGTGGTTATTATCTCATCTTCTGTTACTAATTCTCTCGTAATATAGTTTTCTTCTTGTCCTGTATTTATTAGTATTAAATATTTTCGTTGTTCCATTATTCCCGTTATGTAGTAATGATATGGTTTTAATTTTTCTTCTATTGATTTTTGTGGGGTTCTATCTATTCTCCTTGAGGTACTCATTTTTGATGATATTTGTGGTATTTCATAGTCTATGTTTAATTTTTTTGATGTGCTCAATCTTTCTTTTACTATTTCTAAATCTTCTTCCATATCAATCTCATTATAACTATAGTCATTATTATCTATAACTGTAACTATTCTTTCGAAAGGATTTTCTAATTTTATTTTATGTATTTTGTTTCTTGTTGTTATCTTATGTTTTGTTGTTAGAACATACAAGTTTTTACATCTAGCTGTAAATATTTTGCTTTCTGATGCTAATTCTATTCCTGACATTTTCCAATATAATACTAGTGATTTATCTATGTTCCTATCATTTATTGCCACTGAGTAGTTAGCACTTATTATGAATTTAAATTTTTGGTATATGAGGTTACCTTTTACTGCACTTATTATACTTTTTTCTATAGGTTGTATAATTCTATCATCTGCTCAGTATATTTCTATGGGTGTATCTATTCCTTCTCTAAAACATGCTTTTATTAGTATTTCTGTTTCTCCTAAGTGTACGTATTTAATTAGGTTTTTAGCTTTGATATCTTGTATTTCTTTATTCATTATTCGTTTGTTTATTATTGGTATTTTAGCCTTTCCCTTAGTGTTTTTACAATCTATGATATGTTCTCTTTGACTTACTACATAATATTCTTCTTTGTGTCATTTAAATCAATTTCGTATTGTTGGTATTTCGAATATTTTTTCTACGCTTAAGTCTAATTCTTTCCCTTTTATTTGTTCAAATATATTATTATCGAATATTATTTTTTGTTGTAAAGATTCTTTATCTTGATATTCATCTTGGGTTATTATTTTTACGTCTGCTTCAGTCATTTATATCATTATCATTATCTGATGCTAAGTTATTTTCTATTTCGTTTGTTTCGTTTTCTGATAATTCATATATACTGTCATCGCTTTCTATATCATATTGTTCATAGTTTGCATTATAATATTTTAAATTTTTTGAGTTTTTTATTCCTGATGTGCTAGGTTTTTCATCTATTTCTAAATCTCCTGTATTTACTTCTAGATTCTTTGTATTATCTATGTTTGCTAAAAGTTCTGTATATGTTTCGCTTGTTTCTGAATGTTGTTCATCTAGATCATCGTCGTTTATTTCATCAATTCTTATTTCAGGTAGATTATCTTGATTATTTTCTTCTTTTTCTTCTAGTTCTTCTTCTAATTGTAATTTTTCTTTAAATTTATTTATCTCATTTGCTAATTTTGTTTTTTGTTGTTTTTCTTTTTGATTAATTTCATACATTTCTTTTAATATTGCCAGCTCTTTTTCTAGTTCTATTATTTTAGTATTTTTTACTTCTTCTAATTCTTGTACTTGTTGTTTTATTTTTTCAATTTCGTTTTTCTATCTATTTCTTCATTTTCTTTTGTTATTCTTATCATAGTAGTTAAACTATCTTCTAGTTTTACCGTTTCTTTTTTTAACATTAAACTTAGATTGTCACCTACTTTCTTATATCTCCTTCCTAGATTAGAAAATATTATCTTTATTTTTAATCCGTCATAATTTTCATATGTCTTTTCACCTATTGTGTATTCTTCTTTATTCATTGTACCTTTAAATATTGAATATATTTGTATTCTATTTTGGATATATTATCTATTAATTGATCTAATTTGTTGTTATCAGTTTTTGTGATATTGAGTTGTTTGTATTCTGGATATAATTTGTTTAATTTTCTTCTTAGTTTTTTAACTCTCTACTAGTATGTTTCTTCTTATATTTCTTTTCATCCATGACTCTGATACCAATTTTTTTGGGATTGCGGAATTCATCTATTTTAAAAGATATTATTATAATATTCTTTAGCTAAAAGTTTCGAACTTGCTATTTTTTTGATGTTATTTATGATGTATTCTAGGTATAGCATATCTTGGGTTCTTAGATATTCATATAAATTATTTTTCATTAATTGTTCTAATAGTTTTATACCTTCCATAGCTTCGGTCCAGTGTTGTAGGTATTCATAGTTCATTTTAATCAGAGTATTCTATTTCAAAATCATATATTTCAAGGTCTGAATCTAGTTCATGTAGGTCTATTTCATACCATTCTTGATTTAGTATATCTGATTCGTAGTCATCAAATATTTTTTTCCATATAGTTCTTCTTAATTCAATTATCTCTATATTTTTGAGTATATGTAAAATTAAAGTCTTATAACTTTCTATTATTTCATCATGCATATATGTAGTCATGTTTTTTATTTAATGCACTTTTTGTTTTCAACTATTCCTTCCTATCATATTCATAACTGATTAGATTCATATTAGCTTATTATGAACTAGATTATTTGTTTATCATGTTTTCCTGTCACTACTAGCATCGTACTTTAGCGGATACTTTCTTCTTATCAGCGCCTCAACTGTGTTTACTCCCCTACACGGCTTTCTTTGCCTACTGGTTTCAACGTTAGGATGGCATAGTATAGAAGTTTTCTCCATGTTTTCAGTGTGCTAATAAACTAGAAATCATGCCAAATATATTTAAGAGTGTTTATATTTAAGAGTGTTTTTATAAAAGGTGAGCTTGCTTCGTAAGAAGGCTTACTCATTATGTTACATGTACATTCTTTATATAGACAATTCTAATCCTATATTATTCTAATGCGTCTACTGTACTTTTTACGACTTTTTAACATGCTATTCTTTACAATAATGTGACTACTGCACACTTTATGACTTTCTTTACATTTGTCCTTATGCTACTATTCCTACTTTACACTTGTCTCCTAGTTTACGACTTTACATCTACTATTTACTTTACTTTACAATAAGTCTACAATAGGACAAACAACTTTAAGACTTTTTACATTTGTCCTTATCTTCTTTTACCATGCTTTATCTCTTGTCTTTTCTTATTCTGTCTCTATCTTCTTCTTGTCTTCTTTTCGTCTCTTCTTATTTGATCATTCCAGCTGGACATCGGGAATCACATTATCTTTTCCATTATATTTTGAACATATATGGTTAGGATATTTATGTCCAATTAGCTTACAATATTTGGTTAATAATTCTGACGAAATGTTCTTCTTGTATTCTTTTCGTCTCTTCTTATTTGATCATTCCAACTGGACATCGGGAATCACATTATCTTCTCCCTTTCATTTTGAACATATATGGTCAGGATATTTATGTCCAATTAGCTTACAATATCTGGTTAATAATTCTGACGAAATGTTCTTCTTGTATTCTTTTCGTCTCTTCTTATTTGATCATTCCAGCTGGACATCGGGAATCACATTATCTTCTCCATTTCATTTTGAACATATATGGTCAGGATATTTATGTCCAATTAGCTTACAATACCTGGTTAATAATTCTGACGAAATGAATCCTGCCTTTAATGCTCTTGTTGTAGGTTTTTCTTCTGGTTTTAATAATGATAAAATCCATTTATGGACTTCATCCATATCTGATTTTGTTAGTTACCTTGAGTTGGCATAAATCATTAGTTGATCTCTGGAATAGTAGCTCCATATAGCATTCAAATAATTGGTGGCTAATTCTTGTATTATAGTTGATATACCAATTATTCTTTTATTGGCATAAAAACTGGGTATCTGAATTTTTGGTATTTCTGGTTGTTCTCCGCTATCTTCTGGTATTATCATATCTTTGGTTAGGCCTATCTTTACAACTTGAATCGGAGGTTTTATCTCATCATGTAGTATTTATGTTGTTGCCGTATAGAATTTTATATAAAATAAATTCCCTTTGGTTACTCTTTTGTATATAATAAATGCTTTGTATAATTCTGGTATACCGCTTAATTCTTCTCCATCGTAGGTCTATGCAGTACTTATTAATCCATAATTATAACATGTTTTAACTAGGTTAGCATTGGTTTCGGTTGTGCAATTAGCTTGTTGTATCCTTGTAATTTCTGGGTTGTATAGTCTTGGTTTGGATCTTTGGTAGTGGTAGATCTGGGATTGAGGTTTAGGTAACTCTGTATTTTGTATATATTTTCGATGTATGTCCTTGTGATGTGGTTATATATCTTTTTCTCATGTTGTAGGCTATCTGCATACGTTGAAGTTTGTGGTTCTATGATTAATGGGTTTTTTGTTTTTTGTGTAAATGGTTTTTCAAATAGTTGATTTAAATTTGCATTCCGTTGTTTTTCAATAACTGGTTTCTTTGTACCTGCAACTGTATTTAAACAATTATTATGGGTTTTAAGGTGTTTTCCAACGTCACCTCTTAGCTCTGGATTTTTAAAGTCTTCCGATCGACTTAGCTCCGCATTTTTATAGTCATGTTGCAGACTCGTACTAGCTTTAGACTTAGTTTTTAGCTTTTGTATCTCATTGTCCATACTGTCCACTTTGACACAAAGTGTAGTAATGGCTCTGAGTATCTCTTCAATTGTATTTTCTTTCTCAGTTTGAGTAGTTTTGTCTTGATAAGTAATCTGCAATAACATTCTTGTCAGTTTTTATTACTTCAATAGTAAAAGTAAAATTTAATATATTTAATACCAATCTTCTTATCTCTTTTGTAGTTACTGAATCTTCTATTTTTCTTGTCAACCACCATTTTACTTGTGTGTTATCTGTTCTTAGAACGAATTTGTTATATACAGTATATGGTTCAAATTATAACAAACATTTATATACTGAATATAACTCTTTCCTATTTATTTTCCGAACTTTATTTTCTCTCTCATTTGGGCTATTTTTAGTATCCCAAAATTTGGGCCAAGACTCAATGCCTAACCCATTGGGCGATGTTAGTTGGGCTCGCCGATCACATTCGGCAAATCACCAACTTCTCCTCAACTCGCCCTTCTCTTGCTTTAGGTTTCAGGTGTTTGAACCTTAATTGGCGAACTCATTTGATTCTACCTTTCACATTCGGCGTATCGCTGATTACCACCTTTTTCGCCTTTTAAGCCTTCATTTTTTCACTAAGTACTGTCAAGTTTTGTAATGGTCACCTTGCTCACCCTATTCATTCGGTGAGTCGCCGTTACTCCTTTAGTTTGTATCGGCCTTAATTAATTCAACTGTTCTATATTGTCAACTTGGGCCAGCTTGTACCCATCAAGCGATCCGCCCTTCATGTTAGGTGATCATTAATGTGGAGTTTACACTTCTTTTTTATGTTTTTGGTAATTCTTTCAAACATTCATCATTACCTTCTCCTTGAGCCTTCATAACTGTAAATTTTCAAAATATCATTAGAATAGGACATAATTAGACATTAAGGATACTAATTGTTGAACTAAAGACATCAAATTGTCACGACCCAGACCGTCATGATTGGCATCCACACTAACCCTATGGAAGGAGAACCACTACTACAACCCAAACCAAGCAACTAAACCAAAACTAATGCTTTTAAGGATACGAAAACAGGAAATAACATCTAAAACTGAAGTTCCCATAAACTTCCAAAAGACCTAACAACTAAACAATGCGGAAGAAATATCTAGAACCTGAAAGTCAATGTACCAAAACATCTAACAATGAACCAAATCCTAAACAACAAGGGTTACAACCCCAATTAACGAATTATTAACTAACTAGAAAGTCTAAGACTGAAAATGGACATAGACAAAAGAAGAATTTATGACCGCCTGGAAGAACTGGTTCATCCTTGAATTTGTACGATGATTACTGATCATCTAAGCGAGGTCTGTCAATAGCTGCCTGAAGATGCCCCGTACTTAACAAAGAAAAAGTAAGTACAATATCAGTACACAACCACAATGTACTGGTAGGATCACGCGGCTATCCCACTTAGTGCAACAAACATATGTCAATACAACAATATAATCACATGCATATATCGAACATATATAATATTATCAACAGTTACGAACAACGAACAATTTCACATTTTTCAAGATACACAATTATAACAAGTCATTGGTCCTGTCATGGAACCCAAACCCAAACTGTTTGCATACCGCAACGTGGTACCCGATCCAATATTTATACCGTAACGTGGCAACCGATCCCATAATTATGCCGGAACGTGACAACCGATCCAAGTTAGTGTGTCGGAACGCAACACCCAATAAATTCAACAAGCCACAATCACAAGTATATTCTCATAATTATATAATCAAGTCATGATTCATGGCATTCATCATTCATATATCCTCATTTACAACAAGTGTGATCAATAATGCAACATTCACATACATACATGTATCATAATAAAGCAAAGACAAGCATACATCACACAATCATAGAATCACAACTATCACCTAACTCGAAACAAGCTTGAAACCCTACGAAATTTGATCTTTCCCTTTCCGAATTCGTTCCGCTTGTTCTTGGTCTACAAACAATCAATATAATATGGGAATCAATAAACAATCACTAATTACGTAGATTACCAACAATTCTAGCAACCCTAGATCATACCCATGATCCCAAGTATCCAAATTAGGGTTGTTTCCACTATAAATTCCAGGTCAAAACCCTTTCCCATCAATAATTACCCATTAGATTATGTTCTACAGATCAAATAATGAATTTGGAGAGTTAAAATCTTACCTTTAGCCTTAAGAATGAAGGAAAGCCGTCAATAATCGCCTGGAGTTCGTTCCTTAGCTCTAAAAACCTAAAAGTGCAGAATAAAAGTATTTTGGGGTTTATTTACAACTTTAAGTCACGTCTGACCCGCCACAACGGTCATCACCCCGCTACAGTGTCCCTGCCAGAGCGACCAAAACCACCGCCAAGGCAGCTTGCACAAAACAGTGAGCTATTTTAATAATTTCAAGACCCCCATTCACAACACACCTTCAACCAAGGACACTCAGAAAATACCGTTCATGCTAAGATCGATTTCGAGAGTTCTACTCGCTCGAATTCAATTCTATAAAGTTTTACGGATTCCATAACGACTTATCTATCCACTCATGTAATCAAAATATTAATTAAATCACCCGATTATTACCCGATTTTGCCACACCTTAAAGACTCCGATTTTGTCCAAATCTGGACTAGGTAGGGAAATCTCAAGATGCTACGAAAAAGTTTTCTAACCCAAAATTTTCTCCGTTGGATTTTCTATAACGACGAAACCTGGTCGTTACAATAGATACCAATTTACCCATCACACGTCCCCGATTGATAAACTTAGGAAAAAAAGTCTAAGGAAGGAATGAAGTAGTACCTGAATCGACGAACAATTGGGGTTATTTGTCTCACATGTCCTTCTCGATTTCCCAAGTAGCTTCCTCAACTGGAAGATGCTTTCATTGAACCTTCACGGACTTAATCTCATTGGTCCTCAACTTACGCACATCACGATCAAGAATTGCAACTGGTTCCTCTTCATATTGGAGGTCTTTGTCTAACACAATTGAGTCTCATTTAATGATGTAATCCCCGTCACCATGATATCTCTTCAACATGGACACATGAAATACCGGATGAACTACGGATATATCAGGAGGTAAAGCCAATCTATAAGCCACTGACCCTACACATTCAAGAACCTCAAAGGGACTAATGTATCGTGGACTTAGCTTACCCTTCTTGCCAAATCTTACCCCTTTCATGGGTGATACCTTAAGAAGAACATTCTCACCAGTCTGAAATGTCATGTCTCTTACCTTATGGTCTACATACTTCTTCTGTCTATTCTGGGCTGCTAAAAGTTTAGCTTGAATACTCCTCGCGTTATCTTGAGCATGCTTCACTAAATCGACCCCCAAAGGTTTCACATCTCCAGCCTCGAACCATTTTATGGGTGATCTACATCCCCTCCCATAAAGTGCCTCAAACAGTTCCATGTATATGCTGTAGTGATAACTATTATTATAAGAGAACTCACATAAAGGTAAGAACTTATCCTAATGTCCTACCAAATCAATCACACGTACCCTCAACATGTCTTCTAACACTTGAATAGTCCTCTCGAACTGCCCGTCTGTCTGTGGATGAAAAGCGGTACTAAAAGTGAGTTGTGTGCCCAATTCATCATGTAATTTCCTCCAAAACTTGGATGTGAATTGGGTACCA
The DNA here is from genome assembly GCA_029582725.1 of Solanum chiquidenum. Taxonomy (NCBI): domain Eukaryota; kingdom Viridiplantae; phylum Streptophyta; class Magnoliopsida; order Solanales; family Solanaceae; genus Solanum; species Solanum chiquidenum. The sequence goes on along the minus strand of JAJOOS010001660.1, from coordinate 96,235 downwards.
CGGTCTGAGATGATAGAGAGGGGCACCCAATGCAACCTCACTATCTCTTTCACATATACCTTAGCCAATTGTTCAGCATTATAATCTATTGTTACCGGAATGAAATGGGCTGACTTAGTCAATCTGTCAACCACTAAAACTTCCCTAAAGTCTTGGGAAGACCAACCACAAAATCCATGGCTATCCTCTACCACTTCCATTCCGGAATTAACATTCTTTTAAGCAAATTCGCGAGCCTTTAGTGTTCATACTTCACTTGTTGGCAATTTTGACGCTTAGCCACAAACTCTAATATATCCTTCTTCATGCCTGGCCACCAATAAATTTGCTTCAAATCTCTGTACATCTTGGTCACACCCGGATAAATAGAATATCGCGAACCATGAGACTCTGCCAATAATTTCTGAATCAAGTCATGTACTCTAGGAACACAGATTCTTCCTTTAAAATTGAGCACAGCTTCCGCATCAAGAGTAGTCTCTTGTGCCTTACCAAACACAGTCTTTTTTCTAAGCTCCTCTAAATTCTCATCCTCAAATTGTTTGGCCTTGATCTCCTCAATGAATGTGGCCCTAACCTCAATGCTAGCTAACACCCCACCTCTTTCTGAGATGCACAACTGCATGAACTTAGACTCTAAGGTCTGAATTTCTTTAGCCAATGGTCGCTTGGATACACTCAAGCAAGCTAAACTACCCATACTCACCGCTTTTCGACTCAAAGCATCTGCCACCATATTACCCTTGCCCTGATGGTATTGAATGGTCACATCATAATCTTTGAGTAACTCAATCCATCTCATTTGTCTGAAATTTAGATATTTTGAGTAAATATATGCTGCAAACTACGATGTTCGGTAAACACTTGACACTTAACACCATACAAATAATGTTGCCAGATCTTAAGAGCAAACACTACTGCTACCAACTCCAAATCATGTGTTGGGTAATTCCTCTCATGCACCTTCAATTGACGCGATGCATAAGCTATAACATTCTTATCCTACATCAACACAGCACCCAAACCATAAAGTGAAGCATCACAATAAATAATAAAATATTTACCTTCAACTTGTAATGTTAGAATAGGTGCGGTGGTTAAGAGAGTCTTGAGCTTTTGAAATCTCTCCTCACATTTTCAGCCCATTCAAATGGAATCTCCTTTTTGGTCAAATTGGTCAAGTGATTGGCAATGGAAGCAAAATCTTCACAAATCGACGATTGTAGCTAGCGAGCCCCACAAAACTCCTAACTTCCGTCACAGAGCTAAGCCAAACCCAATTCTTAACAACTTCAATCTTTTGGGGATCTACCATTACCCCTTCTTTTGAAACTACATGTCCCAAAAATGCAACAGAAGTCAACCAAAATTCAGAGTTAGAAAATTTAGCATACAACCTTTATTTCCCAAGAATACCCAGAACAATACGAAGATGGTCGGCATGTTCTTCCTCACTTTTCGAATAGACCAAAATGTCTTCAATAAAGACTATAACAAAAGAGTCGAGAAATGGCTTAAACACCCCATTCATCAAACTCATGAAAGCTGCAGGCGCATTGGTCAAACCAAAAGACATAACCAAAAACTCATAGTGCCCATAGCGAGTTTTAAACACTATCTTGGGAACATCCTCAGGCCTAATTTTGAACTGATAGTAGCCAGACCTTAGATCAATCTTAGAAAAAACTGATGCGCCTTGCAATTGGTCAAAAATATCATCTATTCGAGGCAAAAGGTACTTGTTTTGAATAGTGACCCTATTCAATTGTCGGTAATCTATACACATTCTCATGCTACCATCCTTTTTCTTAACAAACAAAACTGGAGCACCCCAAGAAGAATCACTAGGACGAATAAATCCTTTATAAAGAAGCTCTTGGATTTGAGCCTTAAGCTCTCTTAATTCCGCTGGGGCCATGCGATATGGAGGGATAGAAATGGGATGAGTACCAGGTTCTAAATCAATGCAAAAATCTATATCTCTATCCGAAGGCATACCAGGCATATTGGTAGGAAACACTTCTCTAAATTCTGACACCACAGAAATAGACTCAGTAGATGGAGACTCAACCTCAATATCCCGAATATGAGCCAAATAAGCCAAACAACCCTGCTCTACCAGTTTACTATCCCAAATGGAGGATATGATCCTAGCTTGCTTAGGATTGTACACCCCTTTCCATTCTAACTTTTCCCTTCCCGGAATTTCTAGAGTTAAAGACTTAGTACTACAATTAAGCACAGCATAATAGGGGGACAACCAAGTCATGCCTTAAGATTATATAAAAGTCAGTCATATCCAAAATCACCAAATCATCCCAAGTCTGAAAACCCTTAAACAAAATAGGACAAGCACGATAGACATGGGTGACTATGACAGACTTTCCAATTAGGATACAAACATGGATATGGGCATCAAGAATATCACAAATCATATCAAATTCTGAGGCAAATCTCACAGATACATAAGAATAAGTAGAACCCAGATCAAACAACACATTATCCATCCGGTCACATACAAGAATAGTACCTTTGATCACTGCGTCAGACGTCTCTGCGTCATTCTTGCCCCGAAAAGCATAGCATTGAGCCCTATCATCTTGACGAGCTACTTCCCTTCCTGGTTGCGCGTTACCCCTACCTATTTTACCATTTCCTCTACCCCCATGGCCTCTCTAATTACCTCCTCGCCCACCTTATGGACGCCCTCGACCATTATTACCATTTCCCGTGGGTACCACTACTCTAGACTGCTGCTACATGGAATCCAACACACGTGAGTGGGGAAAATTTCTCCTTATATGCCCAGGTTCTCCACAATTGTAGCAAGTACGATCAAAAGATGGTCTGCCGCCCGTCGAAGGTGCGACTCCCTGGCTATCCTGAGTTAATTTATAAGGTGGAGTTCCCGAATAATTACCTATAGAGGTGGGCATAGCAGACTGAATTGGCTTTGCTGCAAGCGTTGGCCTTCCGGACCTCTTAGAGTAAGAACCTTGAAAGTTACCTGAGTTCTTGGCCCTTTTTGACAATGCCTTAGCCTGACCATCTCGCCTCACCCCCACCATTTTCTTAACAAAGTATGTTACCTCATTAAAGCTCCTCCCTGCAGAGGTTATGTGAACAAATAATAACTACAACTCCAAATTTAGTCCCCAAATAAATAAACGGATCCTCTCCTCCTCAGTAGTCACCAATTGAGTAGCATATCTGGACAATGCATGGAACTTGGCCTCATAAGGACCCACAGACATACCACCTTGCTCCAAAGCCATAAACCCATCCTTCTTGCAATCTCTCAAAGTCCTAGGCACATATTTCTCTAAAAACAGAGCATGAAATTGGGTCCAAGTGAGTGGAGGTAAAGTTAAAGATCTATATTCCATATAGGCTCTCAACCGCTGCTTAGCCTTACCTTGAAGCTGAAAAGTCACGAACTTAACCCCATGATGATAGATAATTCCCAACTTATGAAGCCTCTCATAGCAGTTTAAGATAAACTCATAAGCATCCTCATTATCAGAATCAAGAGATACATGTGGCTTTAGCTTCAAAAACTTAGGCAACATCTCATGCTCATTACCAGTCATAATAGAACCCAACAAAGGACGGAAGAAAACATCATTACCTCATGTCCCACCCACCTTAGGCGCAGTGCTAGAAACATGGAGATTCGTAGGAGCTTGAGTTTCTTGAGCAGAAGGAAGCACTCTAGGACCAACCAACCCTTTCAAGAATGACATGATCTGTTGAGCTAACACTCAGTCTATGGGAGGAACACCGGTAGTCTCAGTCTGCACCTCTTCCTCTTGTCCACCCTCCTCAACATTTTGGGGAGCATTTCCAACCGGTACCCCATTTCTAGTAGGTGCCACTCTTCCTCGGTCTCTACCCCTAGATCTTCCTCTGCTCCTGCCTCGAACGCGACCTCTCGCTGCAGATTTCTCAGCTGGAGCATTGACGGGAGATATGGCCATGACGCCATTGAATCTAGTTTTAACCATGTGCGGACAGAAGAGTAAAAGAGGTTAGATACCAATTTGAATCGTCAAATACCAATTGGAATCAAGTTATAGCATGAAAGGAGACAAGAGAAAATAAAGAGATTTCCTAGAGTCCTATAGCCTCTCAAAGAAAAGTAAAGGCGTCCCCGTACCGTTCTGCAAGACTCTAAAAGACTCAATTTTGGTACATCGAGATCAATGAACCTAGGCTCTGATACCAACTTTGTCATAATCCAGACCATCGTGATTGACACCCACACTAACCCTCCGATGGGAGAACCACTACTACAACCCAAACCAAGCAACTAAACCAAAACTAAAGCTTTTAAGGATATAAAAACATAAAACAATATCTAAAACTGAAGTTCCCATAAACTTTCAAAAGACCTAACAACTAAACAATGCAGAAGAAATACCTAGAACCTGAAAGTCAATGTACAAAAACATCTAACAATGAACCAAAGTCTAAACAAGAAGGGTCACAACACCAACTAACGAACTATTAACTAACTAGAAAGTCTTAAGTCTGAAATGTGGACATAGACGAAAGAAGAATTCATGGAAGCCTGGAAGAACTGGCTCACCCTTGAATTCGAACGATGATCACTGATCTTCTAAGCAAGGTCTGTCAATAGCCGCCTGAAGATGCCTTTTACTCAACAAAGAAAGAGCAAGTGCAGTATCAGTACACAATCACAGTGTACTGGTAGGATCACGCGGCTATCCCACTTAGTGCAACATACATAAGTCAATACAACAATATAATCAGATCCATACATCGAACATATATAATAATATCAACAGTTACGAACAACGAACAACTTCACATTTCTCAAGATACACAATTATGACAAGTCATTGGTCCTCTCATGGAACCCAAACCCAAACTGTTAGCATACCGCAACGTGGTACCCGATCCAATGTTTATGCTGGAACGTGGTAATCGATCCCATAGTTTTGCCGAAACGTGGAAATTGATCCAAGTTAGTGTGTCGAAACGCAACACCCGATCCATTCAACAAGCCAAAATCACAATCACAAGTATATTCTCATAATCATACAATCAAGTCACGATTCATGGCATTCATCATTCATATATCCTCATTTACAACAAGTGTGATCAATAATGCAACATTCACATGCATACATGCATTATCATGAAGCACATACAAACATACATCACGCAGTCATAGAATCACAACTATCACCTGCCTTGAAACAAGCTTGAAACCCTAAGAAACTTGATTCTTCCCTTTACAGATTTGTTCCGCTTGTTCTTGGTCTACAAAAAATCAATATAATATGGGAATCAATAAACAATCACTAATTACTAGGATTACTAATAATTCTAACAACCCTAGATCATACTCATGATCCCAAGTATCCACCATAAATTCCATATCAAAACCCTTCCCGATCGATAGTTACCCATTAGATTACGTTCTACTGATCGAAAAATAAATTTGCGGTGTTAAAATCTTACCTTTAGCCTTAAGAATGGTAGAAAAGCGTCAATAATCGCCTGGGGTTTGTTCCTTAGCTCTAAAAACCTAAAAGTGCAGAATAAAGATGTTTTGGGGTTTATTGACGACTTTAAGTCACGCCTGGCCCGCCACAACGATCATCACCCCGCTACAACAACCCCACCATTTCAAGACACACCTTTAACCAAGGACACTCAAAAAATACAGTTCACACTAAGATCGATTCTGGGAATTCTACTCGTCCGAATTCAATTTCGTAAAGTCGTACGAATTCCATAACGACTTATCTATCTACTCATGTAATCAAAATCATAATTAAATCACATGATTATTACCAGATTTCCCCACACCTTAAAGACTCCGATTTCATCCAAATCTGGACTATGTTGGGAAATCTCAAGATACGACGAAAAAGTTTTCCGACCCAAAATTTTTCCCGTTGGATTTTCTGTAATGACGGAACCCGGTCGTTACACAAATGACTGCAAATCTACCACTCATTAGTGTACAAGCCACTAAACACATAAAGTGTGGAAATGAAATAATTATAATTCTTAGTCTTTGTTTTTAGAATAGCACAAATCTTAAAGAAAAGGAAAAAGAGGGCCAACTACTGTGATGACAAATAGCAGCTCTCAAGCCCTTCATCAAGCCTCAAAAAGTGAAAAGAACAACAATCAAGCTATACCAGACTCAGAACCTACACAAGTTTAGAAGCAAGGAGTGAGTACCAACAATACGATACCCAACAAACAATATAGTAATCAAAGCAACCTAGCTAGAAAATGAATACTCCTTTTATCCCAACCCAACCTCCTTAAACTACAATTTGCATAGAAATCAGCCCAACGAAACAGTTCTACAATAAACAGCTCACAAGGCTCAATAGTTACAATTCAACACGCATCAAGTAAGTATATCTCATTGTCAAATGATTCAATCACACGTAAAAAGTGCATCAATCAAAATTAACAAATAAATCATGCATAAGCATCAAAATGCATCAAGTCACAATAATCAATCTCTCGCTGGAGCTGTTTCCCATCGGTACAATATCACTAGGCGAAACCATTTCCCATCGGCTTTATATCAAATCACTAGCCCAAACCATTTTCCATCTACTTTATATCAAATCACTAGGCAGACTATTTCATATCAGCTTTATATCAATTCACTAGCCAAAACCATTTTCCATTGGCTTTATACCAAATCACTAGCCAAAACCATTTTCCATCAGCTTTATAAGACTTCACAAGCTGAAACTGTTTCCCCTCGACTTTATAACACTTGCCGAAACTGACCTCGGTATAATAAACACTTGCCAAAAATGACCTCGACATCATAACCCTCACATGTCTCATCATGGTGTTCAACAATAAGTGTAAATAAGAAATATCACACCACATGGAAGAGACAACAATTCATGTAATTCAAGTCTACGTTCATGCTATGAAGCATTTCATCGATCAAATAATAAGGTTCACAACAAGGCAATTCACATCATCATGATCATCACGTAGCCTTTTCATCGAAACCTCTTTTTATTTATTAAGATTTATCAAGTGGACAATTAACCCTTCACATCATCCCCATTACCCCAACACATAAACAACAAAGGGAAATACACAAATTTTACTAGAATACAAGGTTTAGGAGATCACTTGCCTTCAATCAATCCATTAATCACTCCATGAATTAAGTCTCCTCTTTCCAACCAATATCCAAAGTAACACAATCTAAAACAATCAACCATTCACAATAAATTTCCAGAAACAACCATACCTATATCAATTACTTTAGAAAATGGGTCTATCAACTCAAAATCTAATTTTGAAAACAAGGTTTGAAACCAAAAATTAACACTTAAAAACAATACGTAAGGCTTTAGGAACTCATTGGTTAAAACCATTTCAAAAAATGATTCAAAATCAGTTCACAATCTCCATTTTAGTTTAGAACTTGAGTTATTGAAAAACCTTTCCATTTACCAATCAAAATTGCAATTTTTGATGTTAGAATCCATAAATAATCAAAGGGAAATGAAATTTTAGGATCACAAAAGCTTACCCAAATGATTTAGCACATAAAATCCTTCAAAAGTTGCCTCTAAGGGTTTCCCAAGCTCAAAATGGAAAGTGGGGCTTAGACCTCAAAATATTCAGACATAAACCCTTCTGTGATGTCGCAAAATTGACCTTGGTTTCGCAAAAGCGAACCCTGCGAAAGTGGGGACCTTCGCTTTTGCGAATATCACAATTGTGACCCATGGTTCGCTTAAGCGAACGCCACTTAATTGAGACCCTTCACTTTTGTGACTAGGGTCTCGCTTCTACGATCCTCGCGATCACGGAGTACCCTTCATCTAGGCGAAGCACATCAGTACCAGAAACACAAGCTAAATCTCAAACAATCGAAATGACCCTTGTGATACATTTGGAACCCCATATACACAAACCACATATGCAAATGAATTATACTCTATGTTCCTGAGTCAATAGAACCGTAGAAACACGAATCTGAGGTCTCCTTGATCCAATATCTGTGAAAACCACAAGAGACTAACTCAACGTCTTAAAAGGCTAAAATAAGTGTGGGACCTCTCAAGAATTATCAAAGACCTCACTTAGGCCTAAAATCATCCCCCGAATCTAAAGAAATTTTGATCCGAGCATTCGGAATCCAAATGTTGACCAAAGTCAAATCATAGGCTAAATTTCCAAAATTTCATAACGTATGACCGCAAATACTAAAGACTCTGAACCTGAAACCAACACCCCTTACAAGCTAGATTCCATATTCCGAGACTAATGGAATTGACATAATTCTATTCCGACACTCGAATCTTTAAAATACACCAAAAACCACTTTTTTAACCACTTTAGCTTTCAAACTCAAAAGTTACCAAAATATCAACTCTAAACCCAAAGTATGAAACCAACTTTCAAAATTCAATCATAAAAAAGTCAGTCTCGATAGCGGGAGGGGAAAAACGGTAAATTCTCAAAAGTTTCCAACAATGATCGACCTGGTCATTATATTATCCACCACTAATAACCATGTTTTACCTCAAACATAAAGTAAAAGGAAGTACTTGAAGCCTAAAAAAGCTAAGGATATCTCGCATGCATATCTAACTCCATCTCCCAAGTCACCTCACCAACTAAATGGTGCTTCCACTACACCTTCACTAAAGAAATCTCCTAGGTACTAAGGTTCCAGGCCTGCCTATCCAAAATAGTTGTAGGCTAATCCTCAAAAGATAATTTTGGACCAACTTAACTAAATCAATAAAAAGTACATGAGACTTTTCCACCACGTACTTCCGAAGCATAGAGACATGAAACACATGATATACAACTGACAAACTAGGTGGGAATGATAGTTTATAAGCCACATCTCTTACACGGCTCAAAATCTCCAAGGGTCTAATGAATCTTGGGATAATATTTCCCTTCTTTCAAAACCTCATCACACCCTTCATGGGCGACACTTAGAGCCAAACATGATTACCCTCCATGAATACTAGATCTCAAACTCTCGGATCCGCATAACACTTATGTTGACTTTGGGTTGTCAACAATCTACCCTGGATCATTGTAGATAGATTTTCTAAAATGGCTCACTTTATTGCTTGTCATAAAAGTGATGATGTATCTCATGTTTCTACCTTATTTGTTCATGATGTGATAAAATTGCATTGTGTACCCCAAACAATTGTTAGTGATAGAGATTCAAAGTTTCTATGCCATTTTTAGAGGTGTTTGTGGGGTAATTTGGGAACTAAGTTGTTATTTTCTACTTCTTGTCATCCTTAAACGGATGGTAAAATAGAGGTGGTTAATAGAACCTTATGTAACATTCTTAGGGATATGGTTAAAGGGAAGTTAACTTCTTGGGAGAATCAATTGTCATTAATTGAGTTTGCATATAATAGAACTATTCATAGATCTATTGGCATAACCCCTTTTGAGTGTGTTTATGGCTCTAATCCCTTGAATTCACTAGATTTTAATCCTTTACCCAAAGATGTTATTATGAGTATAGATGAAAAAGCTAAGTCAAAAGCTATGATGAACATCCATGAGAAAGTAAGAATGTGAATTGAGAAGGCCAACAATGATGAAACTAAAAGAGCCAATAAGGGACGAAAACGAGTCACCTTTGCACCCGATGATTGGGTATGAATTCATTTTAGGAAGGAAATACTTCCAAGCAAAAGTAAGAATAAACTTATACCAAGAGGAGATGAACCTTTTCAAGTTCTTGAGAATATTGGGGATAATGCTTTAAAAATGGACTTACCAAGTGAGTATTTGGTTCATAATGTTTTCAATGTTAGTGATTTATCTCTTTTTGATGTATGTTTGGAAAATTTGAGGACTAATTATTTTGAAGAAGGGGAGAGTGATGTAGATCAAAGTGACACTTCTTTACGGAGGCCTTTCACAAGGAGTCAAGTTAGGGACCTTCAAGCATTGCAAGCTTTACGGATGAACTCTGGAACCTTTGGAAGGCTCCAACATGGAAGACTTGAAGATATTTAATATATTAAGTGATTTACCATTTTAATTACCTTGCCATTTTAATGAGGGACAATTGAATCTTTCTTCACTATTTTTATTCTTTACTATAAATAGTAGATATTAGGGTTTCGTAAGGAATTTTTTTGGATATGTTGAATTGTGCCTCTTGTGAGAGCTTGGAAACCCTTTGTTGAACTTCAACATCTTACCCTATAATTTGCAAGTAAGGCTGCAACTTTCTTGAGGATTTTAATAGATTAGGTACTTTTATTTCTCAATTAAGTGATGTTTTGGTTAGTTTCACCATTACATCTTTTAGTTGTTTGAACTTAATTGTGTCTATCTATCTTTTATCTATATTTTTTTATTTCTATTTCACATAGTAAAATGCTTATACATACTAAACTAAATTTTACTAATTGATACCAATTTTTATACACTCTATACACCAATAAAAAATAAAATAGTCCACAAATTTATTGTGATATCAAATTTCATACATATTTCATACCAAAAGAATACCAATTTTAAAACAATTGCAACTAGTAATTGTATTTTGTCATATAAATAGTATACCAAATGCATACAAGCTTTTTGCCAATATTATACCCTTTTCATACCAAAAGAATATCAATTTCAAAACAATTGTAATTAGTAATTGTGTTTTGTCATATAAATAGTATACGAAATGCATACAATTTTTTTGTCAATATCTATATCAATTTCATACCAACAATAAACATTCATTCATACAAGGTTCATACAAAAAATATTTCTTGTAATTTTTATTTTTTTGACTTACAAAATCTGAATTGGAGTCTGAATACTCAGATAACAGAGGTTGCACCATTTTCCCTTTTTTTTATTGCCCTTTACGATTTGAAGGAGTGAATATTTTCTGTAACATCTCAAAAAATTCTACGTTAAGACTCGAAAAATTCTTCATTGTGAATAAGATTTAACCAAGTGATTCTAATTTTGTTTTAGGTATTAAGGTCACTAGAATTCCCTAGCATTAAGTTGAGTTGAAAACTTTCTTTCTAATTGAGTTTCACTTTGAGATTTTTTCTTGGGTCAACTTCAATCAACCATATCTTTTAGCACATAGGTGGAACATGAGCTATCAAATTGAAGGTCTTTGAGTCCTCTTTTCAACGCCACCAAGTTTGCTAAATTTTAAGCTCCGAGTAAAAAGTTATTCCCGTTTGAGTGAAGCCTCTTCATTTAAGGCATTCCATTCATTTAAGGAAAGGGTATTTTGGTCTTTTCATTTTTCCAACTTGTCTTAGCACTTTCTAACTCAACTAAGATTTTAATCAGATTCTAAAATACCCATTCACGTTCAAAACTGTAACACTCAGGAAACTAGTAGGCTAAACTAGAACTAAACATAAGGGTTAGAATCTTAAAATGACTCCTTGTAGCTTAATATACCTTCTAGGGTTGTAATAAGGGTTACAAAAGTCAAGACCAAGGGCAAGTACCAAGGCAAAGGGGCAAGGGCCAAGGCTGCCCTAACCTTGGCCAACACTGCCCCAACTTCACGGTCACAACCATGGCCAGTGTTCTTGACCAAGACTTTAAAATTGATCTTCGTTTGGGTTATCACCAACTAAGGGTGAGAGGGGTTGATATTTCCAAGACTGCCTTTAGGACCCGGTATGGTCACTATGAATTTGTGGTTATGTCATTTGGGTTGACAAATTCCCCGGCGGAATTTATGGATTTGATGAATAGAGTATTCCGACAATATCTTGACATGTTTGTGATAGTTTTTATCGATGATATTTTGATATATTGAAGGAGTGAGAATGAGAATGTGGACCATTTGAGAATTGTATTGCAAATTCTTAAGGACCAACAACTTTTTGCAAAGTTTAGCAAGTGTGAATTTTGGTTAAGGTCCGTAGCTTTCCTTGGTCATATTATTTCAAGCAAGGGTATTGAGGTAGATCCTAAGAAGACGGACGGGTCAAGAGTTGGCCTAGACCTTTAACTCCTTTCGGTATTAGAAGCTTCTTGGGTTTAGTCGGTTACTATAGGAGGTTTGTTGAGGGTTTTTCCGTCATTGCTTCTCCGTTGATGGCTTTGACTCAAAAAGAAGGCTAAATTTGAGTAGTCGGAGGCTTGTGTGAAAATATTCTAAGAATTGAAAGATAGACTTACTTCCGCTATGGTGTTGACCTTACCGGAGGGTACAAATGGTTTTGTTGTAAATTGTGATGCCTCTAGAATGGGTTTGGGATGTTTCCTCATGCAAAACGAGAAAGTGATTGACTATGCTTCAAGGCAACTCAAAGTACATGAGAAGAATTATCCGACCCATGATTTTGAATTAGCGGCGGTAGTATTTTCACCAATCACACAAGTCTTCCATATGTGTTTAGTCAAAAAGACTTCAATCTCCGACAAAGAAGGTGGTAAGAACTTTTGAAGGATTATGATATGAGTGTCCTTTACCACCCCGACAAAGCAAATGTAGTAGTAGATGCACTTAGTAGATTGTCCATGGGTAGTGTAGCTCATATAGAGGATGAAAATAAGGAATTGGTTGGTGAGGTACATAGATTGGCCCGGTTAGGTGTTCAACTAGTAGATTCCCCTAAGGGTGGTGTCACGGTTCATAATGGCTTCAAATCATCCTTTGTGGTAGATGTGAAGTCTAAACAAGACCTTGATCCTATATTAGTTGAGTTGAAAGAATCGGTACTCAAGAAGTCCGTTGAGGCTCTCCCAAGAAGAAGATGGGGTACCAAGGTCGATATGTGTTCCAGATGTTGATGGTTTGAGGGAGAAAATTTTAGAAGAGGCTCATGGTTTTAGATATTTTATTCATCCGGGAGCCACAAATATGTACCATGATCTATGGGAAATCTATTGGTGGAATGGTATGAAAAAGGATATTACGGAATTTGTAGCCAAATGTCCTAATTGTCAACAAGTTAAGGTTGAGCACCAAAGGCCGGGAGGATTTTTGCAAGATATACCAATTCTCACTTGGAAGTGGGAAGAGGTAAATATGGATTTTATTGTGGGTTTGCCTCGTACTCGAAGGCAACATGATTCTATTTCGGTCATTATTGATAGGATGACAAAATCGACCCACTTTATTCCCGTCAAGGTTTCTCTTTCGGTGGAAGACAATGCTAAATTGTATATAAGGGAGATAGTGAAGTTACATGGAGTTCCTTTATCTATTATTTCGGATTGGGGTACTCAATTTACTTCACACTTTTGGAAGTCCTTCCAAAAAGGGCTTGGTACTAAGGTGAAGCTTAGCACCGCTTTCCACCCTCAAATGGATGGTCAAGTAGAACGCACCATTCAAACTTTAGAGGACATATTGAGGGCATGTGTTATAGATTTTAAGGTTAATTGGGATGACCACTTACCGTTGATAGAGTTTGCCTACAATAATAGTCATCACTCAAGTATCGATATGGCCCCTTTTGAAGCCTTGTATGGTAGGAGACTTAGGTCTCCGGTTGGTTGGTTTGAAGTAGGTGAGATTGCTCTCATTGGTCCCGAATCAGTTTATGAGGCTTTTGAGAAAGTTCGGCTCATTAGAGAGAGGTTGAGAATGGCTCAAAGTAGGCAAAAGTCTTATGCCGATGTGAGGAGAAGGGACCTATAATTTGAAGTTGGTGATTGGGTCTATTTGAAAATCTCCCCTATGAAGGGTGTGATGAGGTTTGGCAAAAAGGGGAAACTTAGTCCCCAATATGTGGGCCCATATCAAATTTTGAAGCGTATTGGGAAAGTTGCCTATGAGTTGGAGTTGCCAAATGAGTTGGCCCCGGTTCATCCGGTATTTCATGTTTCCATGCTTAAAAAGTGTATTAGGGACCTAGTGTCCATTATTCCGCTAGAAGGGTTAGGAGTTGATGAAAGCCTTTCCTATGAAGAGGTTCTTGTAGAGATCCTTGACCGGTAAGTCAAGAAATTGAGAAACAAAGAAGTAGCTTCCGTTAAGGTTTTATGGAGAAATCATTTAGTTGAGGGTGCTACTTGGGAGGCCGAGGCCGATATGAAGTCCCGATATCCTCATCTATTGTCTTGAGTCTTAGTGTTTGGGAGTCATGTGTGTTATATGAGCTTTTCCATGATTTTCTTATGTTACACATGTTCTTGATGAAGTTCATGTTTAGTAAGAAAATAGGTTTTCATGATTTATGTTCCTCATATTGTTGTGCATTTAGTATGAGTTGCCTATTTGACTTCATGAGATGTGTTAGTGAACATGCTTTAGTATGTTTTTTAGAGTATTGGCATATTGGCTCCATGATGGTGTGTTGAGCATGATTTTAGTTGGAAGAGATAGTTCCTTATCATATTCAGAAATGTTGAATTTCATGCATAATGGGTTGGTAGATGTAGTTCTTACTTTCTTATGTTGCATTGATTGTCATAGAGATGAAGTTGAGGTTCCCTCCTTTGAGTGGTGAATTATTTTGATGTTTCATGCATGATGGGCTGCTAATCTTGAGTCTTTGATTCCGTAGGGTGTCTAGATCATCATTCGAGGACGAATGTTCCCAAGGGGGAGATAATGTAACACACCGAAAACTAGTAGGCTAAACTAGAGCTAAATGTAAGGGTTAGAATCGTAAAATGACTCCCCGTAGCTTAGTAGACCTTCTAGGGTTGTAATAAGGGCTACAAGAGTCAAGGCCAAGGGCAAGTGCCAAGGCAAAGGGGCAAAGCTAAATCCAAAGGTCAAGGTTGCCCCAACCTTGGACAACACTGTCCCAACTTCACGACCACCACCACGGCTCGTGGGAGGCTTCGTGGAGTTTCCTTGACCATTGAGGGTGGCAAGCAAGTGGCCTAGCCACTGCCTCAAGGTTCACAAGAGGGACCAAAGTCAGCGGTCTCCACCACGGCTCGTGGAGCCCTTCGTAAAGTTTTCTTAGGCATTTGAGCCTAAGGAACCAAGTGCCTAGCCACTGCCTCAAGTCCACGAGTGCGACCACGGCTCGTGGGGCCCCTCGTGGCATCTAGCAGGGTCATTTAAGTAAGGGTTAAATGGGTTTTTTCCTTTTAAGTCCTATTAAAGTGAGGTTGTTTTGGGTTAGTTTAGGGTCACTATATAAGTTGTTTTTAAGTCAAATTCACCTAAACTAAGTCATTTTTCACAAACACCCAAATCAAACCAAAAATTTCATCTCCTACAAAATATTTCTCTATCTAACACTCAAGGAATAAGAAGAGTAAAATGTTTTTAATGGTTGATTTATGATGGATTATGATTGAATTGATGATTTATTGTTGATTTATGATGAATTCCCCCAAGAACTCATGAAATCCCTAATTTCCCAAATTTGGATCTTATGATGTGAATTGTTGATTCTAGAAGGATTGATATGAGATTATGCTTATTATAGTTCGGTTACTTGAATAATGCTATAATTCATGTCTATTATAGTAATTGTGGATGTGTTGATGGCTTGTGTCCTTGAAAGGCAAGATATGTGAATTATGTATGGTTATGAGGGCTATGTAAGGACCATAAGAACACTTTGAAAGTAAAGTGAATATGATCATGATCTAGTTGTTGTTGTGTTGGGTTGTTATCCTCATGAACACATTTATGTATGAGTATGATATGATGTGAAAGGTTTGTCACATATGATGATTCTAAGGTTGGAAGACTAGTCTCACCTAATGAATCTAGGATCTATAGTATGATTATGTTGGATTGATTGTCAAGACATTCGTCCATGATTATGAACTTAAGTCAAGACTTAGTATGTAAATTGTGAGAATCAATGCTTAGCACCGAGTGGATATTGATATGAGATGGGACCTCTTCCGTTAGTTGAGGTTGGGTTTTCCTAATAGCAATCTCTTGGGATGGAAGCTCTTCCGTTAGTTGAGGTTGGGTTTCTAGTAGCAATCCCCTTATCCTATAACTATGTGCCCGCATAGGTCTTTAGCTAGTGGATCCACCTAAGGTAAGAGTATGGTTCTTAATTAGGCAAGTAGAACACCTCTTTTCGGTTTGGGGTAGACACCAGATTCCATGTTAGCTCACATGATCTATGTCAGTTAAGGCTTATTTCCTAAATATGTTGATATGGATAAGAATATGATTTATAGACCAAAGCTACTCAAAAAGTTTTACTTAGTATGGGTAGGAGTATGGGATCTTACTCATGAATTGTGCAAGTAGACTTTGAGAGTACTTATGATATGTTGCTATTAAGCTATGATGATCTATGCATGACAATATGGTTTACGACTTACGATTTCCAATGTATGCATGATGAGTTCAAACTGTGTAAAATGCATGATTTTCAACGAAAATGTCATTTTTAGCATATTTTCAATAATTTCTTGCATGGCTATCATACTTAGTGCATTTTTGTACTAACCTATATTTCTTCTAAATTTTTTCTATAAGTATAGGTTCCGGTCCTTGAGGTGGTCTATTTCTTGTGCAAAAGCTTGAATCGACTATTCTCCTAGCTTGTGGAGAGTCCTCATGGATCCGAGGACAAGTCATATCTTGTTGTTCATTTTCTTTCATTGTATTAGACTTTCAGATTCACATTTTAAGGGTTGTGACCCTATTTAAGACTTTGATTGTAATAGATGGCTAATTGAGACAATGTCTAGACTTCCGCTTTGCTTTTATGAAAACTACTTAAGACTTGAAAATGTGATTTTTTACTCTTATTGTTCTAATGTTTTATGTTATGATATGATAAGTGGCTTAGATAGTTCCCTTAGGGGTATTATGTGACATGTTACATCTTGGGGGTACCCTTGGGTCATAACAAAAACACTTATGGTTTTTAGAGCGAGGTTTCAAGAAGAGAAAAAAGGGTAATTCAAGAGTTAAGAAATTTCCCCAAGAACAATCATTCCTTCCAGGTATGTAAGGTTTTCCATAATGATGGAATTGTTCGTTCTCACCCCAAACAAGTAATTATTTCATTAATTCGTCCATGAACTCGTTTATGTAAAGATTCTTGAAGAGTTCTTGAGTTTTAGCCCTATTATTTAACAATGGAGGTTTTGATTTCTTCAGGTGAGGTCTTGAGAATGAGTGATGTTTCTTAATAGAATTTGAGTGAGATTTAAATGAATTTGTGTTGGGTTTGTGAATCAAAGAGAGTTTGGAAGAAACCAATTGATTCTAGATGAGTTAGGACCCGAAATTGAATAAGAAATTCATCGGATTTCTGGGTACGGGATGGGGCAATGAACCCCCAAAGCGCCAGGAGGGATGGCGCCATGCACCAACAGTGCTCCCCAAAATACTCCAAGTAGTCTTGTAGCTGGCACGACGTGCCACTAATGCACCAAGGTCGCCTGGCCTTTTTCTTCTTTGTTCTTCATCTTGTATATGTTCCTTTGAATCGTGTCTTCATTCTCTTCTTGTTATTAAATCTTAAAGCCTTCATTAATCCTTGAGAGATCCTACATATCCTAATCACATCTCTTAATTTACACTTTGAAATAATGTAAAGTTAAGAGGAAAGTTTAAGAGGTCCCTTTAAGTCATTTTGAGAAGTCTTTTGTAATTAAGTATATACTTGAACTAAGTCTTGAGTAAATGAGTATGAGAATGATAAGAGTTATATTCATGAGTCTATAATATTATTGAGATCCTTGAGTGAGTCGTTCACGTCCATAATTTCGCTGAATCCTATGAATTGAGTATTTTTTAGATGAGAAGTATTGTTGAGTTCTGAGTTCTTGAGTTTTGAGTATTGAGTTTCTATATTGTTATTGAGATCCTTGAGTTGGTTCGTTCATGTCTATATTTTTAACATGGACTCTATTTTGAGTTATAAGTCTTGAGTCAATCATTGTGTTTTTAAACTGAGTTTTAAGGAAAAGTTTAAAGAGACAATTTTGAGTAAAGTTTAAGGGAACTACATATTCCCAAATGTATAATATTTACATTGAGAATAGAGAAACTTTGATCTCTAAAAAGATATTATGAGTTGAAAGACATTTTAGAGAAGTTACCTCTTTTAAGAGGATAATTTTATCAATAATATCAAACCAGAAAAAAAGTATGTCTTATACATTTGATCATGAGTATATATTATTGGGAGTAGTATTGAGCACCGATATGGGGATGAGTTCAGACAACTCACATTTCTCATAAACCATATATGTCAACATGGGTACATGATCATACTTTTTAGATGAAGCCTAAGTGTCTTCGAGCAGATCTTAATGGATTCACTTAGTGAGGTGTTCTATACCCCGACAAGGTATATGAAAGTTCTGACAGCATGGGCGAGAAGTTGTATAAGCACGTAGCTCATAGTGATGATTGTCGGTTGGAGAATCTCCCAAATAAGAGTAAAGAGTAATTTACTGTACTTTTATATACATCCTTGAGTTAATATCTTCTATTTATGAAGCTTTAACCATTGCATTTCTTATTGTTGCTTTTGTATTGAGTTGAGTTCAGGTGAGTACTCTTCCAGTTTTGTCAATTCAGTTATTTATGTTTTTTTGGTTCTCCTTGCATACTCGTACATTCAATGTACTATTGTCATTCGACCTGCATCATTTTATGATGAAGATACAAGCGTTCAGGATTATCAACAGGCGCTTCGTTGAGATCACTCCACACTCCACTTAGCTTTCGGTGAGCCTTCTTGTATTCTGGAGGACTTCACGTTTTTTTTCCGTTTAGTAGTTTTGAGATGTCGTGGGTCTTTTATCGATATCCCTCTTTAGTAGTAGAGGTTTCATAGATAGTTATAGTTGAGGAGTCTTTAAGAATTTACTTTCTTTCGAGTTGTTTTACAAACTATAAGTATTTCTATTGAGTGTTTTCCAGACCTTATGAGTTGACTAATTGAGTTTAACGAGTTTAATTCAGTTTTAAACTTATGTATACTTGAGTTAGTCTTTCACTGGTATTCATCCAGGATGAGGGTTCGCTTGAGGAATAACAATTGTTCTCAAGCGCCGGCTACGTCCAGGGTATAGGAACGGATCGTGACAAACTTGGTATCAGAGAATAGAGTTCAAGTGTCCTAGGGTGTCTATGAAGCCGTGTCAATAGAATCTTATTGATGGTCGTAAAGTCCCACTTCTATAAATAAGGGACTACAAACATTTAGGGAAAATTTCCCTTCTTTCATACTCTAAATCATTCAGTAGAACTATGTCATAAGAAATTTGTTCTAACTCGTGTATTTCTCATATCCATTCGACTACCCCTTATACTCAAGGTAGTTGAAAAGCAAAGCTTTGATCCTTATCAATGATTTATTCTCAGTACGAGTCTTGAGATAGTCATGAGACTGCAAAGGGGTTTGAGAGAAGACTGTGAGTGAGCTTAAGTGTTGAAATTTAAAATAATGCACTTTTATTCATATGAATTAAGCGTTCAAGATAAAAGAGAAATGTTTTCCCAGACTCTTTTCTCTGAACCTTGTTCCAGTTGCGACCGTTATGAGATAGTGTGTTTTAGAGATGGAGTAGTTTGTTCACCTGAGAGGTAGTGTGAGTTGCGATGTTATAAGAATTAGTAGTAGAGTATCCAGAGTTAGAAGAAAGCATGCAGAGGAATAGTAATTTATGAAAGGGAGATAGTGATGAGGCAAATTAAGTTGGTGCAGTCATGCACCAGTAAGTTATTAATGAGGAGTTTTCCCTTATGGGTACACTAAGAAGTGATGAGTTTGTGTTGATTTCATGATAGAAGGTATAGTAAGAGTTACTAGTATCGATGAGTTAAAGTACACTTTAACTAGAAGGGAGTTTGTGTCAATGTAACATTGTGTTAGTGAAGACCAAGTATAGGTGTTGAACAAAAAACCAGAGTAGTCATACGGTGATTGATCTAAGCTAGGCTTATGATTTTAAGGGAGAGCCCCGTGATATTCGGAGGTTTATAGAACTAATTAGGCAATGATGTTTAGTGAATGGGTAAATAGTACTTAAGTTGTGAAATGAAATGTGACAGTAATCTATAAATAGGTAGACTGGGAGATAAAGATTGCCTAATTGTCATGAGGTATTAGTGGGTGATTGTTTCTTAATTTTATCTAGTAGTTGTAAGTTAGTATAGTAAGTGGGCAATCATATTGATATATGTGTTTAGTAATAGATACTAAGCTTGAATTTGAGATGAGTGTCGTGATTAAAAGAATGGCAACATAAGGGTGATGATGTTAGTTTTGAGATCTGATCTGGTAGACTTAACATAGAGTAGATGAGGAATCGAGATGTTAGCTTCAATGAATATGAGTGGTACAAGTGAGACATTCAATGAAGTATGACTAAGTCATTGGATTAACAAGAGTATTAAGAGGTGTACCCAAGATCATATGTAGTCACATGAGTTTCTAAGTAAGTTTATTTATTTCATGTATGCCTAGATAGCATAGTTGAGTTGTCAATGTAGAGTAGGCTGATGTAAGAATTATTTGTCACCCTTACGAGTTTGATAGAAAGGATTTTATATAGTCAGTGAAGAGCTTCTTAAATATAGTTCAAAGTTTCCTCTAATTATGTTTATATGAACATAGAATGATGTTATTGGTAGGCTAAGAAGGACAAGTCAGATTATTAAGAGTCAGATTAAGTGGCATTATAAGCCAATGAGAAGAGGTTAAGAGAAGCATCGTAGAAAGAGGTCTTAGAAGTAGTCTTAGTACCTACTTATGGAGAGTTCAGTAGCCATGAGATAAGCCTTTCCCGAGTATTTGATTAAAGGGATGTAGACTAGTTTAGAGATAATGGAATAGATCCATAGCTTTCAAGTATCAACTTTAGACCTAAGGGGGGGGGGGGGGTTTGATAAGATGAGAAGCCAAGTCAAGTATTGAGAATCAGATAGTGATGTATTCAGAAAGAGTTAAAGTGATGTATCAATCCATTCATAATATTGTGTATTCCTCAAGTTCGGTTATTACAACATCTCAAGTTCTGTTATTACAACATCTTGTTGACGTTTCTAATATCAAAATTGTGTCTATGACCTATGCTCATACACTTCAGAGAGATCCACATCTATGCTCAGTTTCTAGAATGATTTAGCCCATGGATCTCATTCTTATCCATAAAGTTATGGATATCAGCCTCATGATATGAACCTATTCATATAAGCACTCATGTCTCATAGAAGCCTAGTCTTGCAAACTCATGATTTGATCTTAATGAGTAGCAAAATAATGCTATGTCATACATATTCTTATATCAGAACTCTCGAATGAATTGTGCTTATAATATTACACCCTAAAGCTCTTTCAGTGATCCTTTTTAGTTTTAAGAGTGTTGTTGATAGTAACTGTGTGATGATAGAGAAGAGAATTGCTATTTATTATTGTGATAGTAATGATGTGCTTATTCCATCTAAGGTTATGATTGTGAAGGAAGAAGGAGATAAGGTTTTACGATGAGTAATAAGTCAGTTTTGGTAGTAATGCATGAAATTTCAGTTGATAGAAGTGAAGAGAGAATGAGGAATTCTTATAAGGATTGGTTAGTGGGAGTCCATTGAGTGGCTATAGTACTAGGCTTGAATGTGGTGGTGTTAACATGTTGACAATTGCATGATGCATTAGGTGTTTCTTGGTATGGGCTCAAGGTTGGTTAAATGCAGTTATAAGGAGAAGTATTCTTGGAATGAGATTTCCTATAGAGGTATAGAACCCGAATCTTGTGACGTAGATTAGAATAATCACTTTATGTTAAGTACTTTGTGATTTTGAGTTAGGCTTGAATATAGTAAGAGCATACAGTTAAGTTTGAATATATTAAGAGAATACATTTAGACTCAAACCTTGGTAAGAGTAGTCATATACCCTTGTGGGAGCTATGAGTTGAAGCCAAGAAGGTGTTGTAATAATAAAGAAGAGCATAGTTAAGAAGTATTTCTAAGCTCCAAAGATACCAGTCATATCGCTCAAGGCATAATATTACTATTCTTACTTTGTGCCCCGATATCCCTTGCTTTATGTTGGATAACTTCATATAAAGTGTGACTATATTCAAACTCATATCATTCAAAACTTATGTGCTTTAGAGTGTTCCAAACTCATAGTATGAATCGGTTTTGCCTATGTTAATAGGTAGGTTCAGAATTCAGAGAGATAGTAAGAGAGAACCCTTTCCATTCTCAGTCCAGCCGTCATTCGAGGAAGAATAATCCCAATGGGGATATATTTCAACATTCCAAAAATTTCTAAGTTAAGACTCAAACCATTCTTCATTGTGAATAAGATTGTACCAAGTGGTTCTAAATTTTCTTAGGTTTTAAGGTCACTAGAATTCCTTAGCATAAAGTTGAGTTGAAAACTTTCTTTTCCAATTCAATTTCACTATGAGATTTTTCTTGGGTCAACTTAAATCAACCATATCTTTTATAACATGGGTATCCCATGAGCTATAAAATCAAAGGTCTTTTATTTCTCTTTCCAATGCCACCAAGTTTGCTAAATTTCGAGCTCCAAGTAAAAAGTTATGCATGTTTGAGTGAAGCCTCTCCATTTAAGGATTTCCATTCGTTTTAGGAAAGGGTATTTTGGTTTTTTCCTTTTATCCACTTGTCTTAGCACATTTTATCCGACTCAATTAAGTTTTTAGTCATATTCTAAAATACTCATTCACATTCAAAACGATAAGGGTTTTTAGAGTGATGTTTCAAGAAGAGAAAAAGAGAGGTTTCAAGCATTCGTTCAAGAGTTAAGGAATTTCACCAAGAACAATCGTTCTTTCTAGGTATGTGAGGTAATCCATAGTGATGGACTTGTTCTTCCTCATGCCAAATATGTAATTCTTTCATTAACTCGTCCATGAAGTCGTTTATGTAAAGATTCTTGAAGAGTTCTTGAGTTTTAGCCCCATTCTTTAACAATGAAGGTTTTGAGTTCGTCAGGCGAGGTTCTGCAAATAACTTATGTTTCTTGATAGAATTTTAGTGAGATTTCAATGAATTTGTGTTGGGTTTGTGAATCAAAGAGAGTTTGGAAGAAACCAATCGATTCTAGATGAGTTAGGGCCCGAAATTGAATAAGAAAATGTGTCGGATTTTTGGGTACGGGGTGGGGCAATGCTCCCCCAAAGCGCCAGGAGGGCTCGAACCCTGTGCCAGAAGTGCGACCCAAAGTACTACCAGTACTCTTGGGGCTGGCGCGACGCACCACTAATGTACCAGGGTCGCCTGCCCTTTTTCTTCTCCATTCTTTGCTTTGTATGTGTTCTTTCGAATCATGTCTTCGTTCTCTTCTTGATATTAAATCTTAAAGTCTTTATTAATCCTTGAGAGATACTACATCTTCTAATCACATCTCTTAATTTACACTTCGAAATAAAGTAAAGTTAAGAGGAAATTTTAAGAGGTCCTTTTAAAGTCATTTTGAGAAGTCTTTTGCAATTAACTATTGACTTGAACTAAGTCTTGAGTAAATGAGCATGATAATGAGAAGAGTTGTATTCATGAGTGTATATTGTTATTAATATACTTCATTGAGTGTTTCATGTCCATAATTCCGTATGAACCCTATGAATTGAGTATTCTTGAGATGAAAGTATCGTTGAGTTCTGAGTTCTTTAGTCCTTGAGTTCTTGTATTCTGAGTATTGAGTTTCTATATTGTTATTGATATCCTTGAGTTGATTTGTTCATGTCAATATTTTCAGTGTGAATCCTATTTTGAGTTATCAATCTTGAGAGTCTTTGAAAGCCAATCATTGTGTTTTTAAACTGAGTTTTGAGGAAAAGTTTAAAGAGACAGTTTTGAGTAAAGTTTAAAGGAACTAAGTATTTTCAAATATATCATATTTACATTGAGAAAAGAGAAACTTTGATTTCTAAAAAGAGTTTATGAGTTCAAAGATATTTCAGAGAAGTTACATCTTTTAAAAGGATAGTTTGAGCAATTATCTCAAACCATAGAAAGAGTATGTCTTATACATTTTATCATGAGTATATATTATTGAGAACAGTATTGAGCACCTATAAGGGGATGTGCTCAGACAACTCAAATTCCTCATAAACTATGTATGCTAACATGGGTACATGATCATACTCTTTAGATGAATCATAAGTCCCTTCGGGCAGAGCTTAGTGATTGAGGTGTTCTATACCTCAGCAAGGCATAAGGCAGTTCTAGTAGCGTGGGCGAGACGCTATATAATCACGTAGCTCATAGTGATAGTTGTCGGTTAGAGAATCTCCCAAATAAGATTAAAAAGTAATTTATTATATTTTTATATACATTCTTGAGTTAATATCTTCTATTTATGAAATTTTAAACATTGCATTTCTTATTAATGCTTTTGTATCGAGTTGAGTACTCTTCAAGTCTTGTCAGTTCAGTTATCTCTATTTTCAGTTCTCCTTGCATACTTGTACATTTAATGTACTGATGTTATTCGACCTGCATCATTTTATGATGCAGATACATGTGTTCAGGATTATCAATAGGTGCTTCCTTGAGATCACTCTACACTCCAATTAGCTTTTGGTGAGACTCCTTGTATTCTGGAGGACTTCACAATTATTTTCAGTTTAGTAGTTTTGAGATGTCGTGGATCTTGTCCCAATATCCCTATTTAATAGTAGAGGCTTCATAGATAGTTATAGTTAAGGAGTCTTTCAGTATTTAATTTCTTTTGAGTTGTTTTACAAACTATAAGTACTTTTATTGAGTGTTTTCCAAACCTTATGAGTTGAGTAATTGAGTTTAACGAATTTAATTCAGTTTTAAGCTTATGTATTCTTGATTTAGTCTTCCGCTTGTAGTCAGCCAGGATGAGGGTTCGGTTGGGGACCAACAATGGTCTCGACTGTCGGTCATGTCTAGGGTGTAGGCTCGGGTTGTGATAGTTTCTTCTCCTTCGCTGGGTTTTGGTTTTTCTTCGAATGGGTAACACTCTTCTTCACCAGAGTTGCATTCAACTTGGGCGACGGAGTTTGAGTTAGAATATTAAACTTCTATTTCAATATTAGATAAATCCTCTACAAATCTCAGACTCTTTCTAGGTGTATGATCAACTTTTTGATTTTTCGGCATGTTTTTTTGAGAACCAAAAAAATTGATTCTTGACACTGCGTACAAAATTTGCGGAAGTTTCTGTTTGAATGGAGAAGAACAATGGAGAAGTTGGCAGAGAAAGAGTAATCATGGTGGAAAGAGAAACGTGGGTATGTGAGACATTTTCTTAATAGATGTAATTGATCATTATCAACTTATTCTCTCTCATAATTTTCTCTTTCTCTCACCTATTAACATTATATAAATTAATAAGATATAATTGGTAAATTTATAAATTGAAACTGATTTGTTAATACTTTTAATTAAATCTTTACAAGTAGTAATAAAAAAATAAGTAGATATAAAGAATGTAATATTAACCCTTAAATAGATGTGTGGAGTGATTTTTCCTTGTTTATATGTCCGGTGACACATTGAAATACCTGACACGGAAGATAGGTATTTATTTTCAAATAATTAATTAAATCGCAACAAAAAAATGAAATTCGAACTAATAGTTTTGTTTTAAAAATATAAAGAGTGAACTCGTCAAATACAAATTTTGATTCAAAATCTACATAATAGAGCACCCATTTTTTAAAAAAAAAACTAAATCTACTCTTGTCACGACCCAACCGACCGGGCCGTGCGGGCACCTACTCTAACACCTAAGTAGGAGAACCCTCGATTCCCAACAGTTAAAGACATGTGGAAAAATAAGAAAACTGACGAATAAAAGGAAATTCATGTAATGTTTATAAATTAAGAGTTTTAAAACTACTCAAAGTTAACTTGTAAAGTAAATAACTTCCCCAAAGATCTAGTCTAAGCAGGTACAAGAGCTTCTAAGATTACAAAGTATAACATAATAACAATGACGCAACTCCCACCACATGGAAGGAAAATTATGAGTTGTTGTAGATTGTATTCGTCTTCACCTATGAAACATCACTGACCCTGCAATCAGACTATGCCAAAAAGGCATAGCAAGAGTAGTATCAGTACAACCACACGTACTGGTAGGCATCATCGATCAACCCAATATCTACCGCATAATATAAGAAATCGACTAGCAAAGAAACATGCAATAAGATCCTTCATTCCTCCACCTTTATAATTCCCAAACGCTTTAAGAATATACTGGTATACTTGGCTCTCACCTCTTACTCACTCCGTTCTTGGTCATAGCTTAATCAAATGAACTCCCAAAGGAGTCTCCGGATGTACATCACTACTCAACTCTTGACACCATGGTACATTCCAACAAGGCTTGTTAGCCGTTTCAATACTAATCCCCTACCAGGTTAATACCTAACTATTTAACATTACGGCACATCACCACCCCTAATTCTCAACCTTAAGAACACAAACCACCTCTCTAAAGTAACACCTAGAAACACCGGGACTCTCGATCTCCGCTTACCATACCACCTACTGAAATATAATGACCATTCATAGTTAATTCCCCATAAACCCAATTACCTTACAACATAATAAACTCACATATGTGTATAGCATGCATAATTCAATGATCATTTTAGAAGGAATGTACAATCTTCCATTATCGATGAAAAGTAGACATAAGCATAACAATCATAAGTAGATACAACAGTACAATGGTCCTCTCATGGAACCACGCCCAAACTGTAAGTGTGTCGGAATGTGACACCCGATCCAATATGCATGTGTCGTAACGTGACACCCAATCTAATATATGTGTCGAAATGTGACACTCGGTCTAATATATGTGTCAAAACGTGACACCCAATCCAATATATATGTCGGAACGTGACACCAAATCCAATATATGTGTCGAAACGTGACACCTGATCCAGTCAGCACAATCACGATCACATCCATAATGAACAATACTCAAATCATACAATCGAGTAACAGGTTCATGGCATGCAATTATTCATAATTAGTCTTTTCCTTGAGTTCGGTTCACGTTTCTCTATTCCCATTCAGGTACACATAAGATGAGACAATAATAAGCATGCACAACACAAACTAGAAGTCAGAACATCCTATAGACCTATTCCACAAGACAAGGCTTCCTTCTACGATGTTCATCTTACTCAACAACTGATAGTATATATATATAATCACCCCTTTTTTCATACCCGTAACCCTACGCATGAATTCTATCATCAATTAACCATATACTACGCAGTGAATACGAATTTACAACTACTCAATTAAATAAACCTAGCCTACTTGGGCGCCAAGCAGTCGTAGAGGGATTGTATCTCAAAAATCCTGGCTTCCGAACGACGAGACAGTGGATTTTGACCAGAAATTTGCAAGCTATCGACATCCTTACGCTATAAATCTCTTTCTCCTTCCTTTCCAAGCCTAGAGCAACCTTTTGAGAGTTTCTGGGGTGATCCTCACCTCTTTTTGGTGTTTTGGGAAAAAGGTGAAAATAAGGTTTCGCGTCATTTAAGTTCTGTCTCCGACCTTCCCGCTCTGGCGCTCCCTAGCCTGCTGGATCGCCGCCGCCCTAGCGCCACTTGTCCCGCTCTGGCGGGATAAAGGGCCCAGTTCTCCCGATGTTTTTTCTTTCTTAAATAACGACGGTTCGAATCGTTACAAGTCTTGTTTCCGTCAAATAATTTTTTTAAAAAAAAATTAACATTTTGTTGGGTATTATATTGAGTTGGAAGCTTAGATAATCACTAAACTTTGGCTAATTGATCATCAAAATCATTTAACTTTTGACAATTGACCATCATAGTCATTGAACTTTGTTTTTTTTAAAGTCGCTCAACTTTATCAAATTAGTTTTCCTGGTCATTATTTCAAGAAATATAATTTTTGATGCATATTTAATGATGTGACAATTATAAATTTCCAGGAAAATATGTTTATAAAAATTTAAATCAATATTTAATTTTATTTAGGACTTAGGTCATCAAAAATCAAATTATTTTTTTAACCTGACTCATTTAATAAGTTGATTATATGAGAGATCCCTTTAAACTTTAAAACCATTTACTAAAAGGACACGTTTGTTTGTTTCAAATTTTTAATGTTATTAATGAAGAATAATCAGTATTTTTAAAGAAAATAATGAGATTTCCTTTTTATTTTTATTTTCTTACAAAAACTATTTCAATATTTTGCAGAATCAATTTTTAAAATCATTCAAAAATTATGAAACCAAGTATAAGAAAATTGCTAGTATAAGTTAAAGATGATATCAATCATTTATATAAAATAGGAATTTGACTATTTGATTATATCCCTATAACATATCTAAAATAATCATATTCTAACATCATCTTATTATTCAATTAGTGAAAGAATAATGAGAGAGATAAAATAAAATGGAACTATTGCAATAAGATGATATAATCAGTTATATAAAACACAAATTTGACTATTAGAATATATCCTATGAGCTATACCATGTCTAAAATATTCATACTTAAGACGATACCTTATTAAATTCAATTAATGAAGAATAACAAGAAAAACAAAAACAAATAAAAGAACAAGAAAATAATAGAGCACATCTGATTGAGAACCTAATAATCAAATATTAATTTTAAACTTTTAAAATAAGTTTTTTCTAAAAAATTATTGTTCTCATGTTAATAAATTCATGAAGTTATATTTCTGAAAATAATGAACATGAAAGATAATTTTATAAAATTGAGTTAGTTTGAAAAAGGGAAAATGCATAAGTACCCCCCCAGCCTATGCCCGAAATCCCTGAGACACACCTAACCTTTACTAAGGTCCTATTACCCCCCGGAACTTATTTTATATATAATTTTTTACCCCTTTTCAGCCTATGTGGCACTTCTTGTGGGCCCAATGCGTGTTGACTTTTTTTTCAAGGATAGTGCCACGTAGGCCAAAAAGGGGTAGAAAATTAATTAAAAAATAAGTTCAGGGGGGTAATAGGACCTTAGTAAAGGTTAGGTGTGTCTCAGAGATTTTAGGTATAGGCTGGGGAGGTACTTATGCATTTTCCCTTTGAAAAATAAAATAAAGTTGAGTAACTATGATGATAATTCAAGCTTCTAACTTGCATTAAATTTTAAAATTTGAAGAACATAAGCCTTTTAAGTTCTCCCAAGGTCCCTAATTACTTGTTCAATTATTTCTTTTACTTGTTCGTTTTGACAGATCATGATTTTTACCTATTATACCCTCGATTAATTAATTTTTAAAAATGTAGAATTTCTTGAAAATCTAAATTCAATTAATTAATTAAAAAAAAGGTAGAACTTCTTGAAAATCTAAATTTTTAATTCATCTATTACATAATTAATAGGAGTAAAATGGTAAACTCATTATGTCAATCATTATTTTCTTATTAGGTGTGTCGATACAAATATGGGCAAGTAATTAGGGACAAAGGGAGTATCAATGATTGCAATTTGCATCTTATCCCTTTGCATTTCCTCTCTCTGTCCCTAATCACTTGTTCAATTCTTCTTTTTTACTTGTCCATTTTGACAAATTAAGAAATTAAAGGACAAAAATAATTTACCTATTATACCCTCAATTAATTAATTTTGAAAAAGATAGAACTTTTTGAAAATCTTTAATTTTTAATTCATCCACTTCATAATTAATAGAGATAAAATAATAAACTCTTTCTAAATAAATGTACCAATTCAAAAATAAACAAGTAATTAGAGCCAAAAAAATATTCATCAACGTATAAAAAGAAAAGACGGAACAAAAATAAATAAGTTCATTATAACAGGTGCATGAGCACATATATTTCTCTTATATAGAAGAGACGGTTTCAGTACTTTCAACATGTCTGCTTATTAGTCATTTAATTGGCAAATAAGGATATTTTTGTCATTTCAACTTCTTAAACTGATAAGGTAAACACGGGTATTCTTGTCGTTTCAGTTTCCCAAAGGCCGCATCGTATGTATACGTGTCTTTTTCTTTGTAATTCATTAAGCACGTACTCTTCTTCAATTCAGCTATAATTTTAAAGGCTTTGGAGGTCACCTTCATTTTCTTTTGTCTGCTCTTTGTATTTGCTTTTGGTTAGTTTTTTCAATTCCTTCTTGCTTTCTTTGTATATACAAAAGGAAAAAGTGTTGTATTGTATATAGAAGAAAAGTTTGTCATTCTGCCGAAGCTGCACTGTCTATATTGGTGTTATCAGGTCTACTTTCAATTGTTATTTTCTCCTTTTTCAATTAGATTTTCATATTTTTTTTCTACTAACATTAGATTGGATTATAAATTCTGTGTGATTTACTTTTGTGGTACCAAATTTTTGAATGAGTTTGCCTTTTTCAATGGCTATATTTTTGAGATTTCAAGTTTGTTCGATTTTATTTGGGGGCCTACTAAGTTTAAAAGCCCTAATTTAAGAGCTCCAAAGCTTTTGAAATTACAGGTGAATCGGACTTTAAGATTTTGCTTTGCATGCGTTTTGGTGAGAAATTGCTTTATCGTTTTGATTAATTAAGCTGGAAAGAAGGGTAATTTCAGTTGATGTTTTCGAGATAGTTTTCGTCGATGGGTTTTATTTTGGGGTTTCAAATTTTGATTTCCAAATTTCTTTGTTGCTGCATGGAGTTAGTTTGTTTTTTGGAATAACTATTTCAATCAAAATGTATCAGTTCAAAAGAAAGCTAAATAGAGTTTGACAAACCGAGAAATTGTAAAAAAGATTATTGAAAACTTTAAAAATATCCATTATTTTCCCTGTTCTGTAGTGCAATAGAGAATATACATAATTTTTTTGCTTTTTAATTTCTTAAATATTTTCATTGCAATTCTAGAAGTCTTTGTGGTGATAGTACTAAATGCCCATGTGATCTGAAATGCTGCAAGGATCTTGTTGCTTTCATAGTATTTTTAGACAAAGCATCAAATTTCAAGTTACTTTTGCTTGTTTAAATTTACATTCCTAGGAACAGTTGTTGATCACATACACCAAAAAGAGTATAACTTCAACATGTTCTCTTCAACTTATTCCTTTTGAAGATGAGATCATATCAATTGTCGATGCACATCAACATCTTCTGATAATAACAGCTACAAATTTCACAGATCATCCTGTTGTATCTTTATTTACACTTTTTCACAATCTTCCAAGGCCAAATAGTTTGCATACACGCTGAATTTTCACTATTGAATGAAAATCAATAGTTCTATATTTTATCATGTTCAACATGCAAATAAATCTTTACTATACTTCATTCACAAAGGAGATTTTACTGTGCAACTTGTCGTCGTTCCACAAATCTTATTCCAAGATATACCAATGACTAAGGTATCATTTAGAAAACTTAAACCAATATTTGTTCAATCAAGGAACATTCTTTTTCCCTTACTATCTCTTTTTATTATCATCACTAACTATGGTTATGATATTATCTTAATGGAAAGTTGCAAAGGATAGTCTATAAAAATTATAACCATCTATTTTTATTATTCACAAAAAACATTTCTAAATTTCAATTGATAGAGAACCTAAACTTGAAACATCTCTTTAGCTTCCTTTCATGATAATCTAAGGTTTCACAAACACATAGCATTCAGATTTATATGTTTTTGGGACAAGCTTCAACTCAATTTTTGTGTCTCTAAATTAAGGTAGATTGAAGATTTCTTACTTTTGAGTCTTTGTTGATTCCTCAAATTTGAACCGAAAACATAAACAATGTCTTTTGTTTTTTAATTGTAGAATTTTATTTTTTGAGTTTTACTTTGGGGTTTGATCACTCCATATTTAAGAATTTCAAATTCTCTTTACTTATTAAACAAATACAAAAAACGAAATTTTTTGTATTATATATAGAAGTTTTTCATTTTGCCGCAACTATTCTGCTTATCTTGGCGTTACCATATAAATATGCTTGAGTTGTTATCTTTTCCTTTTTTTTAATTAGATGTGTAGTAGGAGCTTGAACTCAAGTATTATGATGAGTTTATTAGGTTTTTCTGAGGGAAAGCTCCCCCCAACCCCCGTGAATCCCGTCTTGCCTGCCTTGAACTAGAACTTAAAAATCAGGACACATAACTATAAAAGTGTAGCTACCAAAATATTTTCCCTAAGGCCGCATCTAAGATCCGAAGGAATCGCTTGAGAACTAACTGCATACCCCAAGTTAGTTTTGCTTATCTTAAAGACATTTATATTCAACCAAACATGCTGTCAAACTTTAATCCATTAATGTATATGTTGCTTAAAGGCGACATAATAGCCATCTGTCTATCAGTAGATGCTACTGATAATGAATTCTCATGTCTGCATTACGAATAAAAACCATCATTCTCAACACAGTGACCCTGGAATTTTATTTTCGTCTTTCCACCTAAAATGCATTTTTATATGTCTTTCTTGTGAACTTACAAATAAAATGGGCTATATCAATTTGTAATTAATTACAACTTTAAATCATCCATTTTTACCTCTCTAATTTTCACTATCTTATCTGGTTTTACAACAGATGTCAATTTGAAATCACCATTACAGACAGCAGTGGCTCGGTAACAGCACTGATCTCATATCAACGTACTGAAACAATGTTACATTTCACTTTAGAATAATTTCACGACATTCGTTGCACTAAGGTATGTATTACGCCTAATTAAAATAAAATATAAAATAAATACCTATTGTTAACTAATTTTTTCTTATCCATAAAAATTCAAATGCTTCCCCTAGTGTAACGACCTGTTTCTGTCGTTACAGAAGAGTCAACGGGGAAAAAATTTGAGCCGAAAAACTTTTTTGTAGTAACTTGGATTTCTCCAACCTAGTCCAGATTTGGACAAAATCAGAGTCATAAAGGTGTAGGTACATGTGGTAAGAATTATTTGATCACATGGATAGATAAATAAGTCGTTAAGGAATCTGTATGACTTTACGGAATTGAATTCGGGCGAGTAGAACTCTCGGAATTGATCTTAGCATGAACGGTACTTTCTGAGTGTCGTTGGTGGAAGATGTGTTGTGAAATGGGGGTCTTAGAATTATTAAAATAGCTCACTATTTTATGCAAGCCGCCTTGGCGGTGATTTTGGTCGCTGTAGCGGGAAGAGGACCGTTGTGGAGGGACCGACGCGAATTAAAGTCATAAATAAACCCCAAAATATCTTTATTCTGTACTTTCTTGTTTTTAAAGCTAACGAACGACCCCAGGCAATTCTTGACAGTTTTCCACCATTCTTAAGGCTAGAGGTAAGATTTTAACTCCCCGAATCCATTTTTCGATCCGTAGAACGTAATCTAATAGGTAATTATCGATGGGAAAGGGTTTTGATCTAGAAACTATGGTGGAAAAAGCCCTAATTTAGATACTTGGGATCATGGGTATGATCTAGGGTTGTTAGAATTGTTAGTAATATGGGTAATTAGTGATTGTTTATTGATTTCCGTTTTATATTGATTGTTTGTAGATCAAGAACAAGCGAAACGAATCCAAAAAGGGAAAGATCAAGTTTCTTAGGGTTTCAAGCTTGTTTCGAGGTAGGTGATGGTTGTGATTCTATGATTGTCTGATGTATGTTTGTCTTTGCTTCATTATGATACATGTATGTATGTGAATGTTGCATTATTGATCACACTTATTGTAAATGAGGATATATGAATGAAGAATGTCATCAATAATGACTTAATTGTATGATTAATAGGATGTACTCTGTGATTGTGGCTTGTTGAATGGATCGGGTGCTGCGTTCTGACACACTAACTTGGATTGGTTGCCATGTTCTGGCATAATTATGGGATCGGTTGCCACGTTCTGGCATATTCTTTGGATCGGGTACCACATTCCGGTATGCTAACTGTTGTGTTTGGATTCCATGAGAGGACCAATGACTTGTCATAATTATATATCTTGAGAAATGTGAAGTTGTTCATTGTTCATAAATGTTGATAATAATATATATGTTCGATATATGCATGTGATTATATTGTTGTATTGACTTATGTATGTTACACTTAGTGGGATAGCCACGTGATCCTACCAGTACACTGTAGTTGTGTACTGATATTACACTTGCTCTTTCTTTGTTGAGTACATGGCATATTCAGGCGGCTATTGAGAGACCTCGCTTAGAAGATCAGTGATCGTCGATCGAATTCAAGGGTGAGCCAGTTCTTCCATGCTGCCATGAGTTCTCTTTTCGTCTATGTCCACAGTTCAGACTTAGACATTTCTAGTTAGTTATTAGTTCATTAGTTGGGGTTGTATCTCTTCTTGTTTAGACTTATTGAACTTTAGATGTTTTGGTACATTGACTTTCAGGTTCTATGTGTATTTTCCGCAATGCTTAGTTGTTAGATTAAGTTTATGGAAACTTCATTTTTAGCTAATTAAATGCTTTCGTATCTTTAAATGCTTTAGTTTTTGGGTTAGTTGTTTGGTTCGCGTTGTAGTAGTGGTTCTCCCATCGGAGGGTTAGTGTGGGTGTCAATAACGATGGTCTGGGTCATGACAAAGTTGGTATCAGAGCCTAGGTTTATTGATCTCGATGTACCAAAATGAGTCTAGTAGAGTCTTGCGAAACAGTACGGGGATGCTTTTACTTTTCTTCAAGAGGCTATAGGACTTTAGGAAATCTCTCTGTTTTCTCTCGTCTCTTTTCATGCTATAACTTGATTCCAATTGGTATCTGGCAATTCAAATTGGTATTTAACTTATTTCACTCTTCTATTCGCAGATGGTTAACACTAGATTCAACGACGTCAGACCCATAGCTCCCGTTAATGCTCCAGCTGAGAAATTTGCAGCAAGAGGTCGCGATCGAGGCAAGGGTAGAGAAAGAGCTAGAGGTAGAGGCAGAGGAAGAGTGGCGCCTACTAGAGATGGGGTACCGATCAAAAATGCTCCCAAAAATGAGGCCCATCATGTGCATCATGAAGAGATAGAAGAGGATATTGAAGTTGAAAATGTTGAGGAGTTTGGACAAGAGGAAGCGGTGCAGGCTGAGACTATCGATGTTCCTCTCATAGATCCAGTGTTAGATCAACAGATCATGTCATTCCTGAAAGGGTTGGTTGGTCCTGGAGTGCTTCCTTCAGCTCAAGCAACTGAAGCTCCTACTAATTCCCCTATTGCTAGCACTGCGCCCAATGTGGGTGGGACTGGAGGTAATGATGTTTTCTTCCTTCCTTTATTGGGTTCTGTTATGACTGGTAATAAGCATGAGATGTTGACTAAGTTTTTGAAGTTAAAGCCTCCTGTATTTCTTGGTTTTGAGAATGAGGATGCTTATGAGTTTATCTTAGACTGCTATGAGAGGCTTCATAAGTTGGGTTGAGTTTGTGACTTTTCAACTTCAAGGTAAGGCTAAGTAGTGGTGAAGAGCTTATATGGAATGTAGATCTTCAACTTTACCTCCACTTACTTGGACCCAATTTCATGCTCTGTTTTTAGAGAAGTATGTGCCTAGAACTTTGAGGGATCGCAAGAAGGATGAGTTTATGGCTTTGGAGCAAGGTGATATGTCTATTGATGCTTATGAGACCAAGTCTATGTTTTGTCTAGATATGCTACTCAATTGGTGACTACTGAGGAAGAGAGGGTCTGTTTATTTATTAGGGGACTAAATTCTGAGTTGCAAGTATTATCTGTTCATATAACCTCTGCAGGGAGGAGCTTTAATGGGGTAACAAACTTTGTTAAGAAAGTGGAGGGGGTGAGGCGAGACGGTCAAGCTATTGCATTGGAAAAACGGGTCAAGAACTCGGGTAACTTTCAAGGTTCTTACTCCAGGGGTCCGGAAGGCCAATGCTTGCAGCCAAGCCAATTCAGTTTGTTATGCCCGCCTCTACAGGTAATTACTCAGGAACTCCACCTCATAATTTGATTCAGGATAGCCAGGGAGTCGCGCCTTCGATGGACAGCACATAATCTTTTGATCGCACTTGCTACAATTGTGGAGAACTTGGGCATATGAGGAGAGATTGTCCCCACCCACGTGTGTTAGATTCTGCACAGCATCATACTAGAGATATGGTCTCCGCGGAAAATGGTAATAATGGTCAAGGGCGTCCACAAGGTGGGCGAGAAGGTAACCAGCGAGGCTGTGGGGTAGAGGAAATGGTAACATAGGCAGGGCTAACATTCAACTAGGCAGGGAAGTAGATCATCAAGATGATATGGCTCAATGTTATGCCTTTTTGGGCAAAAATGAGGCAGAGGCATTTGACGCAGTGATCATATGTACTAGTCTTGTATGTGATCAGATGGCTAATGTGTTATTTGATTCGGGTTCTACTTATTCATAAGTATTTGTGTGATTTGCCTCAGAATTTGCTATTATTTGTGATATACTTGCTGCCCCGATCCATTTTTCTACCCATTATGGATATGACTAACTTTGATATAATCTTAGGCATGACTTGGTTGTCCCCCTATTATGTTGTGCTTAATTTTAATACTAAATTTGTAACTCTAGAAATTCCGGGAAAGGAAAAATTAGAATGGGAAGGGGTGTACAAGCCTAAGCAAGCTAAAATCATATCTTTCATTCGATCTAAAAAAATTGGTAGGGCAGGGTCTTTGGCTTATTTGACTCATATTAGGGATGTTGAGGTTGAGACTCCATCTATTGAGTCTATTCATGTGGTGCCAGAATTTAGAAAAGTGTTTCCTAATGACTTGTCTGGTATGCCTCCGGATAGGGATATAAAATTCTGCATTGATTTAGAACCTAGTACGCATCCCATTTCTATCCCTCCATATCGCATGGCTCCGGCAGAGTTAACAGAGCTTAAGGCCCAAATTCAAGAGCTTCTTAATAAGGGATTTATTCGTCCTAGTGCTTCCCCATGGAGTGCTCCAGTTTTGTTTGTTAAGAAAAATGATGGTAGTATGAGAATGTGTATAGATTACCGGCAATTGAATAGGATCACTATTTGAAACAATTATCCTTTGCCTCGAATAAATGATCTTTTTGACCAATTGCAAGGTGCATCAGCTTTCTTCAAGATTGATCTAAGGTCTAGCTACCATCAATTGAAAATTAGGCCTGAGAATGTTCCCAAGACAGCGTTTAGAACCTGTTATGGGCACTATGAATTTCTGGTTATGTCTTTCGGTTTGACTAATGCACCTACAACTTTCATGAGTTTAATGAATGGGGTGTTCAAACCATTGTTGGATTCGTTCTTCATAGTATTTATTGATGATATCTTGGTCTATTCAAAAAGTGAGGAGAAGCATGCCGACCATCTTCGTATTATTCTGGGTGTTCTTGGGAAACAACAGTTATATGCGAAATTCTCTAAGTGTGAATTTTGGTTGACTTGGGTTGCATTTTTGGGGCATGTAGTTTCAAAAGTAGGGGTAATGGTGGATCCTCAAAAGATTGAGGCAGTTAAGAATTGGGTTCGGCCTAGCTCTATGACGGAAGTTAGGAGTTTTTTGGAGCTCGCTAGCTACTATCGTCGATTTGTGAAGATCTATGCTTCTATTGCCACTCACTTGAAAAATTTGACCAAAAAGGAAATACCATTTGAATGGACTGGAAAATGCGAGGAGAGCTTTCAAAGGCTCAAGACTCTTTTGACCACCGCACCCATTCTAGCATTATCGGTTGAAGGTAAGGATTTTATTGTTTATTGTGATGCTTCACATTCTGGTTTGAGTGTTGTGTTGAAGCAGGATAAGAATGTTATAGATTATGCATCGCGTCAATTAAAGGTGCATGAGAGGAATTATCCAACATATGATTTGGAGTTGGCAGCGATAGTGTCTGCTCTTAAGATCATGTGGCATTACCTTTATGGTGTTAAGTGTGAGGTGTTTACTGATCATCGTAGTTTGCAGCATGTGCTTACTCAAAAGGATTTGAATTTGAGACAAGGAAGGTGGATGGAGTTACTCAAGGATTAATATGTGACCATTCAATACCATCCGAGCAAAGTTAATGTGGTGGCAGACGCTTTGAGTTGAAAAACGATGAGTATGGATAGTTTAGCTTGCTTAGGTGTATCCAAGCGACCCTTAGCTAAGGAAATTCAGACCTTGGAGTCTAAATTCATGCAGTTGGGCATCTCTGAAAAATGTGAGGTATTAGCTAGCATTAAGGTTAGGGTCACGTTCATTGAGAAGATAAAGGCCAAACAATTCGAGGATGAGAATTTAGAGAAGCTTAGAAAGAAGACTGTGATTGGTAAGGCACAAGAGACCATTCTCTATGCGGAAGGTGTGCTCAATTTTAAAGGAAGAATTTGTGTTCCTAGAGTAGATGACTTGATTCAGAAATTGTTGGCAGAGTCTCATGGTTCGCGATATTTTATTCATCCGGGTGTGACCAAGATGTACAGAGATTTAAAGCGAATTTATTGGTGGTCGGGAATGAAGAAGGATATAGCAGAGTTTGTGGTTAAGTGTCAAAATTGTCAAGAAGTGAAGTATGAACATCAAAGGCCTACGGGTTTGCTTCAAAGAATGTCAATTCAGGAATGGAAGTGGGAAAGGATAGCCATGGATTTTGTGGTTGGTCTTCCCAAGACCTTAGAGAAGTTCAATTCTAATTGGATAGTGGCTGATAGATTGACTAAGTCAGCACATTTTATTCCGGTGAGAATAGATTATAATGCTGAACAATTGGCTAAGGTGTATGTGAAAGAGATAGTAAGGTTGCATGGGGTGCCCTTTTCTATCATCTCAAATCGTGGTACACAATTTACCTCCAAGTTTTGGAGGAAACTACATGATGAATTGGGCACACAACTCACTTTTAGTATAGCCTTCCATCCACAGACGGATGGACAGTTTGAGAGGGCTATTCAAATGTTAGAAGACATGTTGAGGGCATGTGTGCTTGATTTTGGAGGGCATTGGGATAAGTTCTTACCTTTGTGTGAGTTCTCTTATAATAATAGTTATCACTCCAGCATTGATATGGCACCATTTGAGGCATTATATGGGAGGGAATGTGGATAACCCATATGATGGTTTGAGGCTGGAGATGTGAAACCTTTGGGAGTTGATTTAGTAAAGGATGCTCAAGATAAGGTGAGGAGTATTCAAGCTAAGCTTTTAGAAGCCTAGAGTACACAGAAAAAGTATGCAGACCATAAGGTAAGAGATATGGCATTTCAGACTGGTGAGAATATTCTTCTTAAGGTATCACCCATGAAAGAGGTGATGAGATTTGGCAAGAAGGGCAAACTAAGTCCGCGATACATTGGTCCCTTTGAGATTCTTGAATGTGTAGGGTCAGTGGCTTATAGATTGGCTTTACCTACTAATCTATCCGGAGTTCATCCGGTATTTCATGTGTCCATGTTGAAGAGATAGCATGGTGATGGGGATTACATCATTAAATGGGACTCAATTATTGATTGTGACGTGCGTAAGTTGAGGACTAAGGAGATTAAGTCTGTGAAAGTTCAATGGAAGCATCGTCCAGTTGAGGAAGCTATGTGGGAAACTGAGAGGGACGTGCGAGACACGTATCCCCAATTGTTCGTCGATTCAGGTACTACTTCATTCTTTCTTTAGCCTATTTTTCCCTAAGTTTGTCACTCGGGTACGAGTGATGGGTAAATTGGTATCTATTGTAAAGACATGTTCCCGTCGTTATAGAAAAGCCAACGGAAAAAATTTTTGGGCCAAAAAACTTTTTCATAGTAATGTGGATTTTCCCAACCTAGTTCAGATTTAGATGAAATTGGAGTCATAAAGGTGTAGGGAAATCTGGTAACAATCGAGTGATCAAATTATGAATTTTATCACATGGGTATATAGATAAGTCGTTAAGGAATTCATACGACATTACGGAATTGAATTCGGGCAAGTAGAACTCCTGGAATTGATCTTAGCGTGAACGGTATTTTCTAAGTGTCGTTGGTGGAAGGTGTGTTGTGAAATGAGGGTCTTGGAATTATTAAAATAGCTTACTGTTTCGTGCAAGCCGCCTTGGCGGTGATTTTGGTCGTTCTGGCGGGACCGCTGTAGCGGGGTGAGGACCGTTGTGGCGGGCCCACCGCGACTTAAAGTTGTAAATAAACCCCAAAACGTCTTTATTCTGACATTTCAGGTTTTAGAGCTAAGGAACGAACCCCAGGCGATTCTTGACAGTTTTCCACCATTCTTAAGGTTAAAGGTAAGATTTTAACTCCCCGAATCCATTTTTCGATTTGTAAAACGTGATCTAATGGGTAATTATCGATGGGGAAGGGTTTTGATCTAGAAACTATGGTGGAAAAAGCCCTAATTTGGATACTTGGGATCATGAGTATGATTTAGAGTTGTTAGAATTGTTAGTAATCCGAGTAATTAGTGATTGTTTATTTATTCCCGTATTATATTAATTGTTTGTAGACCAAGAACAAGCGGAATGAATTCGGAAAGGGAAGGTTCAAGTTTCTTAGGGTTTCAAGCTTGTTTCAAGGTAGGTGATGATTGTGATTCTATGATTGTGTGATCTATGTTTGTCTTTGCTTCATTATGATACATGTATGTATGTGAATGTTGCATAATTGATCACACTTGTTGTAAATGAGGATATATGAATAATGAATGTCATGAATCATGACGTGATTGTATGATTATGAGAATGTACTTTGTGATTGTGGCTTGTTGAATGGATCGGGTGTTCCGTTCCGACACACTAACTTGGATCGATTGCCACGTTCCGACATAAAACGGTTCTTCTAATTAATAAGTTTTGATGAAGAAGAAGTCAAAATCAAAGTCAAGAAGATGAAAAAAGAGTTATGTGATCCTTGCTACAATCAGGCAGTGAAAAAAGAATGATAACTTAGGCGCTATACATTATCTATACAATCAAATTGTTGAAGCAAGTGTACCATGTATTATTTTGAGAATTGTCATTAGAGTTCTCATGTTATTTAATGGTTAGAATTGATAAAGAAAATCAAAATCTTATATTTCTGGAACATTTTTAAGATGCAAATGTGAATTAATAATGACTATCATAATTTTATTTATCAAATGAACTTTATGGTTATTATTTCGGAGAAGGGCCTAAAATGCCCTCAAGTGTTTGAATTGGTATAAAATTACCCTCTATCCACCCATCGGGCCTAAAATACCCCTGACGTCCATCTTTTGGCTTAAAAATACCCTTATGTCTAACATATCACACTCATTAGGTGGATGGAGGGTAATATTGTATCAAATATCATAGTTTAAGGGCATTTTAGGTCCTTTTCCGTTAAAATAATTTAAAATTACTTAATATATAGCTCACATGATTTGAAATTTTATTTATTATTATTTATTACTACGAGGAAAAATAATGAAACACTCTCTCATA
Organism: Solanum chiquidenum; assembly: GCA_029582725.1. Taxonomy (NCBI): domain Eukaryota; kingdom Viridiplantae; phylum Streptophyta; class Magnoliopsida; order Solanales; family Solanaceae; genus Solanum; species Solanum chiquidenum. The sequence continues at coordinate 55,029 of JAJOOS010001660.1, read as the reverse complement.
CTATCTCAATTGTTTATTGACAATTATTTTCTTTTAAAAAATGATTATACATTTTAACAAAAGGATTTAAGACGAATGTGAATACAGATTCGGCTCCTTTCCATTTTCCTTCTCTTCATTTTCCCCAAGTTCCTATTTGGATTAGTGACACATGTCATAGGTTAAAATAAATGGTTAAGATTTAATTTCCCAAAGTAAATCTCTAACCATGATTTAATTAATAAATATATTATATATTAGTATTAAAAATTATTATAATCTCACAATCTTAGCAACATATTATCTTGTCCATAAATATAGGGGAAAAAATTCTCTTCCTAAATATTTTTTTGTACTTGAGATTTTTTTAAAAAAATTCTTTTAAATAATCTTTTTATCTTATTATAAGAATAATTAACTGAATAGAAGTATAGAAACTATAATTAACCTACCGCACGTCTTGGTATCACCGTACCCTTAATCTTATTATGAAATTAAAATTAGTTTGTTAAAATGGTTTGATTATCTCTAGGTAATTAATTAATCACTGATCAAGATGTTTTTAATAAAAGATTACGATAAAAAGATCATCTAAAAGAAAATTAAAAAAAATCCTACGTAAAAAAAAAATAGGAAGAAAACTTTTTTCCTATATTTATGGACAAGATAATATGTTGCTAAGATTGTGAGATTATAGTAATTTTAGTACTTAATATATAATGTATTTATTAATTAAATCATGGTTAGAGGTTTACTTTGGGAAACTAAATCTTAACCATTTATTTTAACCTATGTCATGTGTCACTAATCCAAATAGGAACTTGGGGAAAATGGAGAGGAGCTGATCCTGTGAATACATTCCTTATGGAACTCATGATTCATTTAAAAATATTCATAAATGCGAAATCGGCATAATTTTCATAACTAATTATAGATATGAAAGTCAATTTCCTAAATGGTCACCAAAGTTTAAGGAATTGCCTTGAAATATCATTTATGTTTCATTTAGGATCAAAATATCACTCAACTATCACTATTTTTCTCCAAATATACTTAAAACTTTTAAAACTTTACTCTCTCCTAGTTGGCATGCCATGTTATTAAAGTCTTTTTAAAAATAATTGACTTATTTAATTTATCAAACTCATTTAACTAAAATAATAATCTTATTATTTTAAAATATATATATATATGTTTATTAAGAAGAAATTTTCATACTAAAGAATCTTTTATCATAATTAAACTTTTTTATATTTTTATGCTATGAAAAAATAGGTTTTTAAAATATACTATATTGTCATTAATTTTGAATACTTATAAACACATATATTCAAAAACAAAATGGTATACAAATCACTCATGAATGTTAACTTACATCAATTAATCATAAATTGTATAATGAATCAATAATATTAAATGTCAATTAACTATTACAATAGAATTAATTGTGTACTTTAAAATTCATGCTTACAATATTATTATTTTTAAAAATAGAAAGTGAATTATATTATTACTAGTTTTTTTTTCCAAAAAAAAAACACTAAATACCTCAAAAGTCTCCTTCTATTAGTCGATATCATTAAATTATTTTTTTAAAAAAATCTATTTAATTCATTAAACTTATGCCTCCACAAAATAAATATATAAATTAAGTGAGAATTTATGAAGATTATAAAAAAATACTTTAAAAATATCTAATTTCTTCATATTTATCTACCAAACAAAATTCAATGAGGTTTTTTTGTGTGCAATTGTTACCTGAGAATTTTTGAAATCTCTAAGTAAATTATTTGAAAATTTTAAGTAATTTTTTTCATGAAGTATTCAAATAAATTTGTAAGGTTGACAAAATAGTTGGTAAAAAGGAGAAAATTATTATTTAACTTTTGTTTTTAATTTAATTTTCATCAGTGATTTATATATCAATATTTTTTTTGAATTCAAAATTGATGACATTATAGTAAGTTTTAAAAAAACTATTCTTCACAGCATAAAAAATAAAAAGTTAATTATGATAAAAGATTTTTAAGTATGAAAAATTCTTCTCAATGTGTGTATATATATATATATATATATATAGTAAGATCATTATTTTAGTTAATTGAGTTTGATGAATTAAATAAGTCTATTATTTTTTTTAATCAATGACATGGCATGCCAACTAGGAGAGAGTAGGCTTTTGAAGTGGTAAGTATAGTTGGAGGAAAATAGTGTTAGTTTAGTGATATTTTGGTCCTAAATGAAACATAAATGATATTTCAAGGCAATTCCCTAAACTTGGGTGACCATTTAGGGAATTGACTCTAGATATGAGAGGGGAATAATTGTTCCATATACATAATGGATTATTAAATTATTTTTAAAATATTGAAATATGATAAATTTTATAATCAATAACAACTACTCATAAATATTAAGGGTAAGTTGATTTATTATCTAAATCTAAAAAATAATAAAATAAGAATAAATTGTTTCAAAATTACTCAATTTACATGGATTTATTTTACAATTAGGCAAATCAAATTGGTATAAGCTAATTAACAATTAATATAAGGATAAATTTTTTAAAATATTTATTTAATTTATATACAACATCTCCATTGTAGATATTTAGAGCTGAAGACTAATAGCATCACTCATATTCTTAATGTTTTTTTTTTCAGCTTATATCATATGCAATATTGTATGATATGTAATATTGCGGATCGAGAATCTAACAAAAAATTATGACGGATCGGGTAGGTAAATTAATTACTACTCACTATTAATATTATATTTTCTCATTTTTAAAATATAGAACATAAATAAAATAATTTAATATTATTCACGCAACACGCGGATACGTATAAGGAAAATGACTTCTGCCTAAAAAAAGAGGGAATCGATCCTCCAGGTCATAAATACTGCAAGCAAAAATATTATTGACAAGGAAGTTTATTTTTAATTATTATGCTACTAACATTTGCTCTATTTTTAAATGTCTTTTTTAAAAAGTTTAGATCTCAATTATCTAAGGAAAATAATATGATTGATCGGCCTAAACTATATTTTCTTTTATTGCTACGACTATCCTGATGACGCTAACTCATCCCTTTAAACTGAATGCTAACTCCTGATGAGAAGGATAATCACTATTGTCTCCTTTGGATCCTTTTTTTTTCAATAAGGAAAAGGCTATTCTTGAAAATAATAAGTATTCAACTAATTATTTGAACTGTTTTAATGGAATAAGTTATCTTTTACATAATTTAATATAACCAAACAAAAAAATGATTTTCATTCATAGAAAATATTTTAAAGGAAAATAAACTTCCGTCATAACCAAAGATATACAACGAATTGGGGTAGAGAGCTACAAAATGGGGAAACATTATAATTATTGTTGAATGATATGAAAATAATGTTGCGTGAAGAAAAAATATATATAAACCCCAACTACGCAAAACTGATATTATACTATGTTAGCCACACAATCTCAATCAATGTTAATTCGTCTTGGAATATTTTCAACATACCAATTATTGGTTAGTGAAAATGTAATCAATCAAAATACATAAAATCAGATTTAAAATTTTCATTAAGAAGATTCGTTTTTCTAAAAAGGTAAACATGTCAAGAAGTTAAAGAGAATCGATACCCTATCATATATATTTAAATAATTTTAACTTTTTATTGACACAGCGTAATATTTTGACGAAAGAGATTCAAATGAACTCCTTCCAATCTAAAGACGGCCGTGGTTCCTCGTATGAAAAGTAAGTAATATTAGTCAAATCAAGATGTGTGCTTGTGTTTTGTTTGTCGTAAGGTTTTATTAGTTGGACGATAAGCACAAAATTAAAGCTACTTTGGATATATCATTTTTTTCTAACTTTAGGGAAGTTAATAGACAAGTAATCTGATCCCACCAAGAAAGTTGTTCTTTAATTTAAAGAAATAATTTTTTGTTGGAATCTCATGATAATTCGCAATTGCTATAATCTCTGCCACATTCTCTATCATTTGAGTGAGTATTGGATAAATCTCCTATCGTGTAATAATCTGCAAACCACACTGAAAAATATAAACCACACTAGACAAGTTTTACGCGACAGACTCAACTCAAAAGACATTAAAAAACATTAAGAAGTGATCAATCTCGAATCATTCATGTGAATAATCACTCCTCACTAATTAATCATCCCAAAGGACTTTAAAGAAAGAATTTAATATATAGAAACACATCAGCGTCAATTTAGGCGTGGAATCAAAGAAATATTGGGCCCATGACAGATAATAAAATGAATATGAACAAAAGAATTAAGTACTACTATATGAAGATAGCTAGACATACAAGTACCACCTGTTTTTAAAGAAAGTAATAAATATAGACAACACCTAAAGTGGATAATGATGGAACAAGAAATAACGTACATAGTTTTATTTTATTTTTTATATAAAATAAGAAGCAGAGATGCAACAAATATTGAATGCATGTGAAGCAGTAGGGAACAATACCTGACTTAAGCTGCATGTGCTGCTTGACATCCCTTGACTACCTCTACCAATTTTTGTCAATACATATAGGGAAAAATTAATACATTTGTTGAGCCACCACCAACCCTAGCTAGGCCTAATTTGCTTATGAGCCACCCTTATTGACTATTTGGACATGGGATATATCCTATGAAATTTTGGCTCTTTTTTTGTTTTCTTTAAATGATACTTCTTCGCTGACACAATTTAGATTTCGAGAGTCAAATAATTTTAATTTAACTATAAATTTAGACATGCAGTCTTTGAGTTTTTGAAATATAATTTATAAATTTGAAAACTAAGTAAAAATTATTATAAGTCACAACAATTGACAATTAAAAATATCTAAAAAATATATGAAAAACTACGATCAAAGAAAACTTATTTGAATCTCAAAATTCGATCAGCGTCACGTAAATTAAAACGGAGGGAATATCTTGTTTTATCGTGCAATTCTATGTTCAGACTAAAATACTTTCCTAGCTAGCTCCAACCCCCAACTCTAGGGTAACATATTATTAGTGATTTTCTACTTATCTAATTAATTGCGACTTAATTTTTTTATTAAACTGAAATTGATTTTCTCCTACTAAGTATGATCTCTATAACAAATCAAATAAGATTTTGAACTACATAGATTTTAACCTAATTATATCGTATGTATTTTTGCCAAGTTTAATGTCTAGAATAGACTCTAAGGAGCGGAAAGTATATTGAATGATCAAACCTACTAATGTAAGCTAGTTGGCGTTCCTCTGCCACAAAGAAGAGCAACGTATTTTTTATTTAACCTACTTTTCTTACTGTTTTAAGAAGAATGATTATTTCCATTGTTACGGAGGTCTTCTAATCTAGAAAGGATATAAGTTTTCACATAGTATACAAGCATTGAGGGAGTTCGACTATTATTCTGAGGTTATTATAGAAGATTGTGGAATTATTGAAGATCGACTTACTGGAAACTATTTTTTACGCTTCTAAATATATTTCTCAAATTATATTATTCTAGCATTATTATATATGTAGTCTATTATTCTTGTAGCAATTTTTATTCAAGGATTTCGATGTGCATATTAACATATTTTGTGTCAATATAACATTTTTTAGCCCAATTCTATTTTTTTTTGCATGGCTTAGCCACTTTTTTTTTTTTTGGAGAACTTCCACATATAGCCACTCAAAAATAGCATAATTACTCTCCATAGCTATAGTTTGATAATTACAATTCGTAGCTACATGTTATATGGAGGAGAGAGGCGAGCGAAACTGGGAGAGAGAGGAGAGAGGCGAGAGAGAGGGGGGCAAAGAGTGGGAGAAAAGGTGAATTGTATATGTATATAGGTTAAACAATTGTATATTATACATGTATTTGTATATATATGACAAACGAGATTGGGAGAGGGATGAGAGAGGCGAGCGAGATTGGGAGAGGGAGGAGAGAGGCGAGCGAGAGAGGGCAGAGAGTGGGAGAGAGGCGAGTGAGATTGGGAGAGGGAGGAGAGAGGCGAGCGAGAGAGGGCAGAGAGTGGGAGAGAGGTGAATTATATATGTATATAGGTTAGATAATTGTATATTATACATATGTATTTGTATATTCTGGAGAATTATACATATATATACAAACGTGGCTAATTATACAAACTCGAAGTCAGCCCGCGTAATTAATGTATAATGTTAGTCGTGAGTGGTAATTATAGCAAACTATAGCTATGATGAGTAATTAAGTAGTATATGTTTGCTTAATCGCGTAATTTTTCCTTCTTTTTTTAATTAAAAGTGGGCTTGGAGCCCATTTATTATAAAACAATAATGGAAAAATCACACTACATATATATTTAAGAAAAAATATTACGGGTTTTAAATGTACTTTTAAAATATTATTGCTTATAACAGTTTAATTACATAACAGATCAATTTTTATTTATAAATCAATTTAATTTTACTTTATAAAATAGTTAGTCTTTTATAATTTTATTTTTATTATTAAATGATATAAATAAAGAATCTACCATAATTATTTCTTACACATTTTTAGGAATTTTACATTGATTCTTGTTTTTTTTACTGTCACACGTCAAACTCCCACCCCTCCATCTGAAAATCAACATATTTGCCTGTTACATCAAAAAATCATTGTGTCGGTATTACGAATACAAAAGTAAAAATACATATGTTATATTTGTATACAAAATTTATACAATTCTTATTCACACATTTCATACATATATATATATACTCAAAAGTCATCAATTATTCATATGAGTATCATGCCAATAAAATACCAAAAAAATTCAAACTTATAAATATTAATTGTAATTTCTTAAATAAATAGTATACCAAATTAATTACATTATTATTATCAAATAACATTTCATTATGATGCCAAAAAAAAATCCACTCAAACCAGAATGACGTATACACATTTCATACATTTTTTGTGCACACTATTCACACATATTTCATGCTAAAATTAGAATTGTTTCATCCCATAAGTCGTAATTTTTTCACAATGGAATTATGCCAATATAATACAGAAATAATACTAATTATAACGATTACTTGTCATTTATTATGTGAACAGTATGCGAAATTCATTCCAATATAATTTCAAAATCGTACAAAAATGGTATACCCAGTATACCATTTACAAAGAAATTTTATGTACTATTTTCTACCAGAAACCTTAATTTTTAAAAAAAACATACCAATTTCAAACAAATTTTATGTAATTTCAAAAAAAATGTTCATACAAGAAACGTCATAATTAAATTATATTATTCACAAACAAAATCTGAAAATTTTCTTTCCAGTATCAATGTTTCTTATTTTATTTTTTTACGTTTGATTCGTATAAAAATATAGAGAAAAAATTGCAAAAACAACACTAACCTGAAGGATCCCATCTACCACCATGCTTTATTAATATTGATAAGAAGTCCTCCATTATATGTAAATGCAGATTATTCAATAAAAACGAAATGGAACTAGTAGAGAGTGACAAATAATTACAGAAAAAATTGAGAAGAGAGAAACGTTTGAACAAAAGAAAAAAAATCTATTTTTGAACGAAATTTAACTGTATTGAGTTAAAAAAGGAAAACAAATATTCCTTTTTGTTTTGAATCTCCTAGTTTTATGGCACATATTAATTATCATTAATGAATTCAAATAAATTACTAATAATATATCTGTTATTTACCTTATCTTTTTTTCATACAAATAATTTTTAATGTTATTTTAAATTATTTTTTATTTTAATAAAATGTTAGAACCTGCAATTTTTTATTGTTATAACTTGAAAGAAAAAAATAATGTCATAATTAGTCATTTATATGTCAATTATAAAATTTTCACAACAATAATTTGTACAAATAATAAAAAGAGCCCATACGACTCATTTCCTAAAAGAAACTAAGACATCAAAAAAGAAATAAAAGAAAAAATCAGGATGAAAAGCAAATGAAAAGCAGAATAGACAGAGCATTATCACTGCATCTGAAAAGGAATTGGCTCGACTCTGCTCCGGCAAGGTTCCATGTCGTCTTCTCCGGTGAACTCCGAAGTAAGTTTTCATTATCTTCATCTTTGGTTGTTGTATCTCTAGACCTGCAACTTTTTTATCATATGCAAATGAGCTATTGGAATCTCATTCTCTCATCTTTCCATTTCCTTTCACCATTGATGATTTGTGCTGTCACGATCTAGGTCATTGTGATTGGCACCCACACTAATCCTCCGGTGGGAGAATCATTACTACAACCCAAACTAACAAACTCAACCAAAAACTAAGGCATTTAAAGATACGGAAACATGTTTAAATGTCTAAGAAAAGAAAAATAGGGAGTTCCCATAAACTCCAACAAAAGTCTAACAAAACATTGCGGAAATAATGCCTAGAACCTGAAAGTCCAAAACTCTAACAAAGAACCATAAATCTAGAGGAAATGGGTACAACCCAATTAAACATAAGAAAATCTAAAGTACTAGTCTAAGTTCGAAGATGTGGACATAAACAAAACAGAACTCATGGCAGCTAAGAAGAACTAGCTCACCTTTGAATTCGAGTCGATCATTGGTCTTCTAAGCAAGGTCTATTAGTAGCCGCCTGAAGATGCCCTGTACTCAACAAAGAAAGAGCACCTGCAGTATCAGTACACAACCACAGTGTACTGGTAGGATCACCGGCTATCCTAATAGGTGAAACATATATAAGTCATTACAACAATAATAAACATTCATACACCGAACATATACAATACCAATTATCACTTACGAACAACATACAATTTCACAATCTCAAGATATACAATTATGCCAAGTCATTAATCCTCTCATGGAACCCATACCCAAACTGTTAGTGTATCGGTACATGGTAACCGATCCAAGTTAGTGTGCCGGATGTGACACCTGATCCCATATATGCGTCGAAATGTGGCACCCGACCCAAGTTAGTGTGTCAGAACGTAACACCCAATCCATTCAACAAACCACAATCACAATCACAATGTACATTCTCATAATCATGCAATCAAGTTATGATTCATGGCATACAATTATTCAATCATCCTCATTTACGATTAGTGTGATCAATAGTGCAATATTCACATACATACATGCATCATAATGAAGTAATTGCAAATACATATCACACCAACATGAAATCACAACCATCACCTACCTCGAACAAAGCTTGAATCCTAAGAAACTTGATTCTTCCCTTTCCGAATTCTTTCCGCTTGTTCTTGGTCTACAAACAATCATAATAATGCGAGGATCAATAAACAAGACCTAATTACCTAGATTATAACCAATAACATCAACCCTAGGCAAAACCCTTGATCCCCGTACTCAGGTTAGGGTTTCATCCACCATAAACCATAGATCAAAATCCTCCCCCATAGATAATTACCCAAGAAACTAAGTTCTACGGATCAAAAAATGGATTCGGGGTGTGAAAACCTTACATTTAGCCTCAAGAATGGAGAAAACTGTCAAGAAAGTCGTTCCTTAGCTCTCAAAGTTGAAACTTGCAGAATAAAACATTTTTGGGGTTTATTTTTGACTTAAGTCGCGTCTGTGCCGCCACAACGGTCTTCACCCCGCTACAGCGGCCTCGCCCTGGCGAGAATAATTCCTCCACAGCGGGTTGCACAGAACCAGTGAGTTGATTTAAGACTTTCAAACTCCCATTTTACAACACACCTTTATCCTATGACACTCAGGAAAAACCCATTCATGCTAAGATCAGTTTTGGGAGTTCTGCTCGCTCGAATTCGATTCCGTAAAGTCGTACGTGTTCCTTAACGTCTTAGCTATCTATTCATATAACCACATTCATTATTAGATCTCTCATCTGCTACCAAATTTCCCTAGACTTCACAGTCTCCGAATTCATCCAAATCTGGACTAGGTTAGAAATTCTCAAGTTACTACGAAAAAGTTTCCTGGTCCAAAAGTTTTCTCCGTTGGAGTTTCTATAACGACGGGAGTAGGTCGTTACAATAAATATCAATTTACCCATCACTCTTCCCCGAGTAACCAACTTAGGAAAACATGCTAAAGTAAGAGTGAAGTAGTACCTGAATCGATGAACAACTGGGGATACTTGTCTCGCATGTCCTTCTCGATTTCCCAAGTAGCTTCCTCAACTGGACTATGCTTCTATTGAACTTTCACGGTCTTAATATCTTTGGTTCTCAGCTTCCGGACATCACAATCAAGAATTGCAATCGGTTCCTCCTCATACTAGAGGTCTTTGTCTAGCAACACTGAGTCCCATTTTATAATGTAATTCCCGTCACCATGATATCTCTTCAACATGGACAAATGAAATATCGGATGAACTCCCGATAGGCTAGGTGGTAAAGCCAACCTATACGCCACTGGCCCTACATAATCAAGAACCTCAAATGGACCAATGTATATAGGACTAAGCTTGCCCTTCTTACCGAATCTCATCAACGCTTTCATAGGTGACACCTTAAGAAGGACTTTCTCACCAGTCTGAAATGTCATGTCTCTTAACTTATGGTCCGCATACCTTTCTGTCTACTCTGGGCCGCTAAAAGCTTAGCTTGGATGCTTCTTACCTTATCCTGAGCATCCTTCACTAAATCAATCCCCAAAGGTTTCACATCTCCAATCTCAAACCATCCTATGGGTGATCTACATCCCCTCCCATTGAGTGCCTCAAACGGTGCCAGATCTATGTTGGAGTGATAACTATTATTATAGGAGAACTCACACAACGGTATAAACTTAACCCAATGTCCTCCAAAGTCAATCACACATGCCCTCAACATGTCCTCTAACACTTGAATAGTCTTCTCTGACTGCCCGTCCGTCTGTGGATGTAAAGTAAAGGGGCACCCCGTGCAGCCTTACTATCTCTTTTACGTACACCTTAGCCAATTATTGAGAATTATAATCTATTCTGACTGGAATAAAATGGGCTGACTTAGTCAATCTGTCAACCACTACCCAAATAGAATCAAACGTTCCCAAAGTCTTGGGAAGACCAACCACAAAATCCATAGCTATTATTTCCCACTTCCATTGTGGAATTGCGATTCTCTGAAGCAACCCTGTAAGCCTTTGATGGTCATACTTCACTTGTTGGCTATTTTGACACTTAGCCACGAACTCCGCTATGTCTTTCTTCATGCCAGGCCACCAATAAAGTCGCTTCAAATATCGATACATCTTGGTCACACCCGGATAAATAGAATACCGCGAACCAAGAGATTCTGCCAACAAATTCTGAACCAAGTTATATACTCGAGGAACAAAAATCCTTCCTTCAAAACTGAGCACACCCCTTGCATCAAAAGTGGTCTCTTGTGCTCTTCCAGACACTGTCTTCTTTCTGAGCTCATTCAAATTCTCATCCTCAAACTGTTTGCCCTTGATCTCCTCAGTGAATGTGACCCTCACCTCAATGCTAGCTAACACCCTACCTTTCTCTAAGATGCCCAACTTCATGAACTTAGATTCTAAGGTCTGAATTTCCTTAGCCAAAGGTCGCTTGGACATACTCAAGCAACCTAGACTACCCATACTCACCGCCTTCCGACTTAGTACGTCTGCCACTACATTAGCCTTACCCGAATGGTATTAAATGGTGATATCATAATCCTTAAGTAACTCCATCCATCTTCGTTGTCTCAAATTTATATCCTTTTGAGTAAACACATGTTGCAAGCTACGATAATCAGTAAACACCTCATACTTAACACCATAGAGGTAATGCCGCCAGATCTTAAGAGCAAGCACTACCGCTGCCAACTCTAAATCATGTGTTGGATAATTCCTCTCAAGCACCTTCAACTGCCGCGATGCATAAGCTATAACATTCTTATCCTACATTAACACAACACCCAAACCCGAATGTGAAGCATCACAATATACAATAAAATCCTTACCTTCCACTGATAGTGCTAGAATATGTGTTGTGGTCAAGAGAGTCTTGAGCTTTTGAAAGCTTTCTTCACACTTTTCAGTTCATTCAAAAGGCACCTCCTTTTTGGTCAACCTTGTCATATGTGTGGCAAAAGAAACAAAGTACTTCACAAATCGACGGTACCACAAAACTCCTAACCTCAGTCACAGAGCTAGGACGAACCTTAACCACTTCAATCTTTTGGGGATCTACCATTACCCCTTCCTTTGAAATTACATGCCCCAAAAAGGCAACCGAAGTCAACCAAAATTCAAACTTAGAAAATTTCGCATACAACTTTTGTTTCCCAAGAACACCCAGAACAATACGGAGGTGATCGGCACGCTCTTCCTTACTTTTCAGTAAACCAAAATGTCATCAATAAATACTATAACAAACGAATCAAGGAAGGGTTTGAGCACACCATTCATCAAAATTATGGAAGCTGCAGGCGCATTGGTCGATCCAAACGACATAACTAGAAATTTGAAGTGCCCATAGCGGGTCATAAACGCCATCTTGGGCACATCCTCTGGCCTAATCTTCAACTGATGGTAACCAGACCTTAGATCAATCTTAGAGAAAACTAATGTACCTTGCAACTGGTCGAAAAGATCATCTTTTCGAGGCAATGGGTACTTGTTTCGAATGGTGACCCTATTCAATTATCGGTAATCTATACACATCCTCAAACTACCATCTTTTTTCTTCACAAATAAAACAGGAGCACCCACGGGGAAGCACTAGGACGAATGAATCCCTTATCAAGAAGTTCTTGGATTTGAGCCTTAAGCTCTCTCAACTCTACCGGTGTCATGCGATATTGAGGGATATAAATGGGGCGGGTACCGGGTTCCAAATCAATGCAGAAATCTATATCTCTATCCAGAGGTATACCAGGCAAATCAGTAAAAAACAATGGACCCAATAGAGGGAGATTCAAACTCAACATCCCGAATATGTGCCAAATAAGCCAAACAACCCTACCCACTAGTTTCCTAGCCCGAATGGAGGATATGATCTTAGCTTGCTTAGGCTTGTACACCCCTTCCCACTCTAACTTTTTCCTTCCCGGAATTTCTAGTCACTAACTTAATATTACAATTAAGCACAACAAAATAGCAGGACAACCAAGTCATGTCTAAGATTATATCAAAGTCAGTCATATCCAAAATAACCAAATCAGCCCAAGTCTGAAAACCCACAAACATAACAGAAAAGTACGATAAACATGGGTGACTATGACAGACTCTCCAACTAGGTAGAAACATGGATGTGGGCATCAAGTACATCACAATTCATATCAAATCCCAAGGCAAAGTGAACGGACACATAAGAATAAGTAGAACCCGGATCAAATAACACATTAACCATCCAGTCACACACAAGAATAGTACATGTAATCATTGCATCAGACGTTTCCACCTCGGTCTTGCTCGAAAAGGCATAACACTGAGCCCTGTCATCATGACGGGCAACTTCCCTGCCTGGCTGCACTGTACCTCTACTTGGATTACCATTTCCCCGACCTCCACAACCTCGCTGATTTCCTCCTTATATACCCAGGTCTTCCACAATTTTAACACACTTAATAACTTAACCAAGTAAGCATCGTTGTTATTGTAGTGGTCGTATCATGACCCTTTTGATATAAAGTAAATCTAGGAAATCGCAGTAGTGATTCTAACCTCAATTGTCGCAACATAATTTCATCATTTACTAAGGAACTCATACATATTATGACGACAGTACTAAATGCATTTTCTAGAGTAATGGTGTTCATTATCCAGCCGTCCCTTACAAAACTCCTTGAATGTTGTCACCTATAAGCTCGAATCTGTAAGTCTGACCTTAATCACTCCACAAAGCGACGAAATTGTGTTATGTTCAGGAACTCATCTCTCATCATATCCCTAAAAGTTTAGGGTATATACTTCTCCATACAGTAAATTATAAAATATTTCCCAAGTCATGAGTAGTGCATTCACTAGTCGGTACTCAACATGAGACCACCACCACAATTTGGTGTCTCCCTTGAATTGAGATGTCACAAACTCAACCCCCAATCACTCTACCTTATCCATCTTATGAAGCAGCTCATGACAGTCAACATTGAAATCCTAAGAGTCTTCAGATTCAGTACCCAAGAAGAATAAAGGTTCAACCTTAAGAACATAATAGAAACCTCATATTTGTCTCAAGTCATTACATGCCCACAACGAGTCAGGAAAACATACCTATTTCCAAGGACACATTTTCTATTGTAGGTGTTGCTGTTTTCACCTTTACACTTAAATACTAATCAGATGTGAAATAGAGTGAAGAAATTCAGATACCAATTTGTATAACCTAGATACCAATTGGATTCAAGTCATAGCACTAAAGGAGACAAAAGAAACATAGAGATTTCCTTAAGTCCTATAGCCTCTTGAAGAAAAGTACACACGTCTCCGTACCATTCCACAAGACTCTACTAGACTCATTTTGGTACATCGAGATCAATGAACCTAGGGCTCTAATACCAACTTGGTCACGACTTAGACCGTCGTGATTGGCACCCACACTAACCCTCCGGTGGGAGAACCATTACTACAACCCAAACTAACAAACTCAACCAAAAACTAAGGAATTTAAAGATACGGAAGTAGGTTTAAATGTCTAAGAAAAGGAAAATAGGGAGTTCCCATAAACTCCAAAAAAATTCTAACAAAACATTGAGGAAATAATGCCTAGAACCTGAAAGTCCATGTACTAAAACTTTAACAAGAAACCATAAGTCTAGAGGAAATGGGTACAACCCAATTAAACATAAGAAAATCTAAAGTATAAGTCCGAAGATGTGGACATAAACAAAAGAGAACTCATGGCAGCCCGGAAGAACTGGCTCACCCTTGAATTCGAGTCGATCACTGGTCTTCTAAGCGAGGTCTGTCAGTAGCCTCCTGAAGATGCCATGTACTCAACAAAGAAAGAGCAAGTGCAATATCAGTACACAACCACAGTGTACTGGTAGGATCACGCGACTATCCCAATAGGTGAAACATATATAAGTCATTACAACAATAATAAACATGCATACACCGAACATATACAATACCAATTATCACTTACGAACAACATACAATTTCACAATCTCAAGATATACAATTATGTCAAGTCATTGGTCCTTTCACGGAACCCATACCCAAACTGTTGTGTACCGATACGTGGTACCCGATCCAAGTTAGTGTGCCAGACGTGCCATCCGATCCCATATATGCTTTGAAATGTGGCACCCGATCCAAGTTAATGTCTCGGAACGTAACACCCGATCCATTCAACAAGTCACAATCACAATCACAATGTTCATTCTCATAATCATACAATCAAGTCATGATTTATGACATATAATTATTCAATCATCCTCATTTACGATTAGTGTGATCAATAGTGCAACATTCACATACATACATGCATCATAATGAAGTAATTACAAATACATGTCACACCAATATGAAATCGCAATCATCACCTACCTCGAACAAAGCTTGAACCCTCATAAGTTGATTCTTCCCTTTCCAGATTCTTTCTACTTGTTCTTGGTCTACAAACAATCATAATAATTCGAGGATCAATAAACAAAACCTAATTACCTAGATTATAACCAATAACATCAACCCTAGGCTAAACCCTTGATCCTTATACCAAGGTTAGGGTTTCTTCCACCATAAATCACATATCAAAACCCTCCCCCATCGATAATTACCCAAGAAACTAAGTTTTACAGATCGAAAAATAGATTTGGGGAGTGAAAACCTTACATTTAGCCTCAAGAATGGTGAAAAACTATCAAGAAAACACTTGGGGTCGTTCCTTAGCTCTCAAAGTCGAAATTTGCAGAATAAAATATTTTGGGGTTTATTTCCAACCTAAGTCGCATCTGTCCCGCCACAAAGGTCCTCACCCCGCTACAGCGGCCCTGCCCTGGTGGGAATAATTCCGCCACAGCGGGACCCACTGTAACCATTGAGTCGATTTAAGAGTCTCAAACTCCCATTTCACAAAACACATTCATCCTACGATACTTAGAAAAAAATTGTTCACGTTAGATCAGTTTCGAGAATCCTACTCGCCCAAATTTGATTTCGTAAAGTCATACGAGTTCCTTAACGTCTTAGTTATCTACTCATAAAATCACATTCATTATTAGATCTCTCATCTGCTACCATATTTCCCTAGACTTCACTGACTCCGAATTCGTCCAAATCTGGACTAGACTAGAAATTCTTAAGTTACTACAAAAAAAGTTCCCCGCCCAAAAAAATTTCCCGCTGACTTTTCTATAACGATGGGAGCAGGTCGTTACATGTGCCTCCTTGCTTTCTAAATCGCCCAAGTAGTACTTAGTAGATAGTATGCTTTAAATTTCGATAGACTGAGTCTCGAAGCGACTAATACCACTTATCAAAAAGCAAACTCAAAAGACAAATTAAAAATAAACCCACTAGTTTACCAAGAAATTAATCAACATTTAGTCCCTAAATAATCCACTTAACATTCACCTTCTTTTTCTCATGATAGATTGAATCTCATAGAGATTAATACCACACACCAATGAGAGAAATATGGCTATATGTTTAGAAAAATATCAAAGAGGAGATGCTAATACTGACTATTGAATAAGCGATCAGCTGATCAGAAACTTGCTCTTTTAAAATAATAAAGAATAACTTCACCTAAATGCTTATGTCGTAGTCTTTTTCCGTTGTACACCTTAAACTCTCACCAGGTGGCACAGTAAAGAGACTGTTTGAAATCATTTCAGGCAATACATTAAGTAAGATACCTTCTCGTGTTTTAACCCAGAGACAAGAAAGTGATTCATTACTCCAAATTAGAAGATATTTGTTGTTAAGTTGAGTAAGCCTCAAATGACGCATACTTAACTTATCCAAATTTAAGAGTTTCTTTGCTGCAATAGGCATATCTTGAAAATTATGCACCATAAAAGTCCCTGCAAAATTAACAGCTAGGTTAGCAAAAAAGTCAGTCAGGATATTGTCTTCCCTTAGAGTGTGTTTTATTTGAATAGGAATTTCTTCTCTCATTCTCTTTATTGCCTCCACTCCATAACAACACTCCAAGGTACCTCCCACTTTTTTTCCAGGATATTTTGCATAGTGAGCGAATCAGTTTCTACTAGAGGGATCAGATTTCTATCAATACAATATTGAATGCCTTCTTTAATTGCAACAACTTCTGCAACTAAATTAATAGACTCTAGCAGTCCCTTTCCCTTTACCCCTGTAATATCTCCTCACACAAAGCAATAGAACTAGGGTCAGGTTTAGCCACTTTATATATCTTAACAACTCTTTTTTTTAATCACATCTTGTATAGCCTTCGAGAAACGAATAAAGAAGAAAGAGAACACGAAGATAAGAAAGTCACATGAGCACATAACATTAATAACAACAAAAAATAGATGAGTCATAAAATTTGAAATAATTACATGTTCATATCCCAGTCCTAAGTAATTCAAGAAATATCATTCGCTCAAAAAAAATTACAGTTCATATCCCTCATTCATTAAGGCTGATAATTTCCGTTTAACTCATACTAAATCAGTATCATATACTGCATGTATTGATATCATTAAGACTGATAATTTCGTTTAACTAATACTAAATCAGTATATACATATTGTATTGGTATCATTATGGTTTTCGTTCAGAAATTACTTTTATAATATCATTGACTAATGATTAATTTCCTTAATGATACCAATAAAGTGTGTGTGTGTATATTTACTGATTTAGGATCAGTTAAGCGAAATTATCAGTATTAATGATACCAATACAATATATGATATTGATTTACTATCAGTTAAGCAAAATTAGTCGGGGATATATAGTGTAATTATTTAGTGGGGTATGAATATAAAGAGGTATATATTTATAATAATTTTGCTTTTATGGGGTATTTACTTTGTTTCTCCTAATAACAATGGTTCATTGAAATGTCCCAAGTCTGAAAAATAAATAATAAAATAAAATATTAAGTTCAAGAAAAGAAAGCTAATTTTCCTTACAAACTGAAAATATTCACAAATTTGTGTCTTCAACACATTAAAATTTCTCTAGATGGTGTATATTTATGTATATCTTTTATATATATATATATATGTGTGTGATATCCAATGTGTTGAATTAGTTTGTAATACTTGGAGGTCTTAAATTGACACATTTGTTTACGAAGAGCATGTCTATACTGAAAAGTTATATCTCAAGTTCTAAATAAATGTAAGGAATCTCGTGAAATATCATAAGAAAATATTTAGTATACTAGGACTTTGTTGGATCTAAAAGAAAATTGCTTGTATCTAAAGAATATACGAGAAATATCTTTTTAAGAATAGTAGTGTCTTTGCTCTTTAATCAATTTTTGTATTCTAATTTTCTAACAAGTGTCGTAGTGATATTTCCAGATCAATTTTATCCCTAACTTTTAATTCCGATCCTGTTCAAATCAATCTATTCTTCCACAAATATTATATATAAAATCTAGGCGTTTCATCAAATTTCAATCATACCACTCAAAAACAATTAACTACTAACTTGTTTTAGATTTTAAGTTTAGACATTCAAATGAGTCTTGAATGATGATTCTTCAAAAAAATATCAAATTTTCACCAAATTAGAAAATATTGACGAAGAGTATACTTTTAAATGGATGGAATAATGTAATGGATGAATTGGGGGAGGGGGAAGGGGCGCGGGGGGGGGGGGGAGTTAGAAAAAAAGAAAAGAAATCGATGGACAAAAAGTGGAGGAAGAAAAAAGAAAAACGAGGAGGGGAAGAGAACGAGAATCTTATCAAGAGGATGCCATTTTTAGTTGGCTATCGATAATATTCCATTCGCCTTAATTTATTTGATGTGATTTGTGTGACATGAAGTTTAAGAAATATAAAGAGAAAAGACAAAGTCACAACTAAAGTTATTTCAAATTTTCATAAAAACACCTTAATTTAGAGAGCGTCCTATTATCCCACAAAAGTATTGAATATCTTTGTAAAAGGACCATTTTGACCCATTTTCTCTACTGTGAACAGACGCGTGGTGCTCACTCTTTTTATTAATTTAATTTAAATTAATTTCTTCAAATCCGACCCGACCCAAATTGTTTAAAAAAAGAAAATTCTTGTTCTCCATTTTTCATTTCTTAGTTTATCTCATCATTTTCTTCAATCATAGGCATTGTTGAAGATCATCTCCTACAATTTTGATGTTTGTTGGTCAAATTTCTTGGAGAACTAGTGGAGTAAACAATGAATTGAAGATTAACAGGTTAGAATAATAACAATAGCAAATCGTTTTAGCTGCAAACTAAAACCCTCATCGGCATGTATATCGGAAAAGTTGCTTGTGGTTTCAATGGCAAAGAATAATTCGTTGAAATCGATAGTAGTGGTACTTGGAGCCATGTCTTTTGAGTGGCTAGAGATTGGGCTTGTTTTCAAACCATGGCTTGATAAAACCCGAGTTTCAATGGACAAGTCTCGAAAACATCTTGCGACCTCGCCGCCATCGCCGCCGATCAAAGTTCAGAAGCTGGCAAGTCTCAGGTCGATGTTGATCCTCCCGAAAAAACAACTAATTTGAGAGTTTGGTTTGATTTTTGGGTTCTCAAAACTAAATGAAATTAAGAAGAAATGAAATCTCGGACAACTTTAAATTAGCTTTTTCGATTGGAAATTAAAACGAATTCCTACCTTATTGAGTTGATTTCATCAGTTCATCATAGAGTACCTATGACTCTTTTGTTGGGGAAGATGATGAATTTGAATGGAGTAATTAATTAATAAAGAAAATAACTTAAATTTGGCAACTTTTAATTGGTTTTTGGCATTAAAAACGGACCTTCACGCGCATCATGTGCGTGTTCACAAACATAATGAGAAAATGGGTCAAAATGGTCCTTTTACAAAAATATTCAATACTTTTGTGGGGTGATAAGACGTCTTCAAAGTTAAGGTGTCTTTTTGAAAATTTAAAACAACTTCAGTGGTGATTTTATGTCTTTTCTCAAATATAAAATTACTTTGTAATGTTTCAAAATTATTCTTGAAAAGAGTATAACTTTGTGGAATTTTGTCAAATAAGTGGATCCAACATAAAAGAAATATGGGTAACTTACCCAAGTCCCACTATTTTAGGAGTTGATTACTTAAATTATGCTATTTTGCAATATTACGTTCTTTATCATAATTTGGACCTCAGATACATGTATGTGTCTCTTCCAGATATATGTATCTGAGATACATGTAAGACATACATATCAATTAGTATATCTAATTCAGGAATATAACTAAAAATCATTAATTAAGGAGTGCGTCTAATTAAGGGATAACTGAAAGTCGTTAACTAAGGAGAAAATCACGCTTTTAACAACTTTAGAGGATATGACATATCACGAGTCCTAAATAAATCAAAACAATTAAAATCCTTCTCTTTTTTGGCGATTCAGTAAAATTTAGATTTCTTAACTCATATTCATAAACTCTTCTTCAGTTACATGTGTATATTTTTTCATATACATATACACTTAATAAAATACTGATTAAAATTAGATACATATAATCTAACTCAATAACATGTCAAATACATCAGTAATGTATCAAATACATCATTAATGTATCATATACATGCATAAATCTTTGCTTATTGAGATTTTTCTATTATCTTCCTGATTGGCCCGACATCTAACCACAACAATATTTTCTTCACCTTTTGATTTGTCGTTATTGCTCGTTGTGCCTGGGTCTGATGGATCTCCGTTATAGCCACTATACATTCTACTTTTTCATCACCTCCGTCTAATAAAGATTTAAAGAAGAAGGTCCTCAAATCGCGCTTAAAGTTTATTTATGCAGCCGAACACGGTTTAAAGTTCTCTGAATTGTTATTTGCCTGGCAAAATTTACAGTCGGAGATGATTAGCCTGTCTGTATATACAATATATTATATATATGTAAAACGTGTACATTCATCTTGCCCTACTATATTATATCATCAATTAGGGTTATAGAAAGCTACTTTTGAATTTATTGACATACTAGTAAATTTAGCCGTGTTATGTGCGGTGTGAAAAAATTATTAAATTTATGATTTTTTTGTAATAAAATTTAAATGTTAAAAATGTTTTAAAGATTATTTTTGAGCTTCAAATCCAAATAAATGGAAACTAAAAATTCTTACACTTGAATTTGTAATTTTGATTTGATTCTTGAAATATTGATTTTATCCGGAAAAAAAAGAATAAGCAAAAGAATCTTTAAAATTTATAACTTTATTATCCATTTGAATGCATTCTTTTATAGAGTTATGACTTAGTAAATGAAGGAAAATATACATTTACAGTAGATAAATAAAATAAAGATCTGTTTGGATTAACTTAAAGTTTGCTTCCACTAAAATAATGTTATTTTTTCTAATATAAATGCATAAAATGTAGAACTAAATACAAATTAATATAAATAAAACAGATTTATCAAGAAAAAAATGAAATAATTAGAATTTTCATTCTTGCCTCCTACAGATTTTGCTTTATAATATTCACCTTTTAAAATTTATAATATTACATTTATCTTTCTTATTTTAATTATTTTAACACTTCTTTTGACCTAGTTAATATAAATATAAATATAAATTATTATCCCATTTATTTGTTTGGATAAATCAAACTCAAAATCTTGATTAAAGAATCTTCCAAGTATCGTCACACATATATAAATAGAACCTTCACTCTAGCCTCCTAGATATTTCAATGAAATGAATAAATGAACAATCTTTAATCTCCATACGAAAAGTATTATTATAACTCTTTTTTAGGAAGTGTTCTAATTTCAACCTATTACATTATGTTGTTTTATTGTGGGAAGAAAATATTTTTTTCGTTGTTCATCACTTTTTTTCTTTTGCTAACCTTCAAAGACAAAATTATTAGACTATTTACAATAATAATGCATTTATAATTTTTGAAATGCCTTAATAAATCATACTCACCAAATTTTGAGGAAAATGTGAGTTACGGAGATAATTTTTTTAAATAATATAATTATAAATAAAGTCAAGAAAAGAAGGGGAAAAAAGTTTGATCATAGTAAGGTGTCACATTACTTTATTTATACATAAATTTATTATATATAGAGAGGTTATACAAATATTAATGTGCAATTTACGTATCTTTTTTGGTTCTGACATCTTCTATAATTTCTTTTAAACATTATATGGAAAAAAAATTCAAGGTAAATAAATAATGACTGAATTAAATAATGTATGTGAATTTAATTATGAAAAAAAAAATATAAAGAAGAAAAGATCATGATGTAATATTTTGGGAATGTAAACTTGATATATAACTGTCTTTGTGTATTTTATTTTTTAGTATAAATTGGCAACATTTATGTTTGATAATGCTGATATATTTTCTCATTTTGATAGAAAAAAAATAAAAATAAAAAAGTTATAAAATGAAATTGGAAATAATGAAATGGAAAATAAGAAATATTTTTGTTAGTTCTCCTCTTTTTTATTTAATTTAAAATTAAAATATTCACAAACATAATTACAATGTGTCAATAATTATTTTAATCTCTAATTAAATTGAACAATTAATTTCATACTCATTTGCTATCATTTATCTCCCCTCAAATTTGTTATTCGGGTGCCATTATATGTTATCGCAATTCTTTTGGTTTCTCACTCTATGTATATATATAAAATAAAGAAGATGCCCAAGTTGTTCTCAAGAGTCAAATTAATTTAAACATATCTTTCCATATTAATAATAATTAGTAGATAAAAATTATTTCAATAAAATTAAAATAAATGAGATAAGGTAATATCATAAATCACAAAAACAGGAGAGTATTATGAGACAAACATGAACAGAGATTTTTGAAATTATTCAAAGCAAAACTGTAAAAAAAAAAAAGAATAAATAAATACACATTCGTTGTTAGCTACAAACCTCTCCCTTAAAACAAAAGTAAAAATAAAAGATAAAAATCTAAATTTAATAAATTATATTGCACAGTACAAGTACTCCACAGTATAAACAAATTGCACAGTACAAGTACCAGTTAAGAATAAAACTCCACAATTGTATTGAGATCTTTATTTTTCACCTCCCTTAAATTTTATATGGCAATATATAGATTTGTTTCCACCAAAAATGTGTATCTTGAATTAACAACAAAAAAGAACAAATCAATCATCCAAAAGAAAAAGCAAATAAATTATTTTTGATACTATATATAAGTGTCATATAAAAAAACTGCAAAAAAATGTTATTTGAGAAAAGTAAAAATAAGATTATGCAGAATGATATTTTTTCATCCATTGATATATAAGTAAGAAAAAGAAAGAGGTCCTTTGGACTTTCATCATTGGAAGGTGAAGGGATGTGTTAATTGGCAGTTACTTTTTTAAAAAATAATAATTTAACAGTTACTTAATTTTGT
Organism: Solanum chiquidenum; assembly: GCA_029582725.1. Taxonomy (NCBI): domain Eukaryota; kingdom Viridiplantae; phylum Streptophyta; class Magnoliopsida; order Solanales; family Solanaceae; genus Solanum; species Solanum chiquidenum. The sequence continues at coordinate 31,592 of JAJOOS010001660.1, read as the reverse complement.
TTAATGACTTTAAAGATTATTAAAGATTTAATTTAAATCAAATAAATAGAGAGATGAGAGAGAAAAGGTCAAAAAATCACAAAACAAAATATTATTCCTGATCTATGAAATGTGCCACATCAGCGGACTTATGTTTCTGCTTTATATTAATATATAGATTTAATTGGTTGAAAAAAAAGGGTGTGTATGTGTATGTGAGAGAAAGTGTTGATTGTCATTAAAGCATGAATTGAGGATGATTTAGTTTGTGTAGATAATTAATTTAAGTTATTTTTAGGAATATATGATATCGGTCTAGTGCATAATTAGTTCGAAAAATTACAGAAATCCCACCTTTTAGTTTACTTATTATCATTATCCCCTATAAGTTTTATAAATTTTCAAAATCCCTCATTTTCGCACATCAGATTAGTGTATCTCGCGCATCAGATTAATGTATCAACGGTTATATTATTGTATCTCGCGCATCAGATTAGTGTATCATGTATAAAATGTACATCAGATTAGTGTATCATGTATAAAATGTAATGTATCTTACTTAACAATTAATGTATCTCGCGCATCAAATTAATGTATCAACGCTTATATTATTGTATCCGTTTTGAGGGATTTCTGTAATTATAAACTTTTAAGGGATAAATTGTAATTTTACCTTAAAAGTATTTGATTTCTATAATTTGCCCTATTTAGTTTTGTGACATTTTTTTCATTTCAAAATTTGATGTCCCACATTTACTTAAATGAATCAGCCCCTTAAACCATAGTTAAACCTCCTAATTATCTCATTTAGTTCTTTCCTTATCTACACAATCAATTTACGTGAAAATATTGCTCGAAGATTTCTGACTTAAAAAATATCTTTTACCACAAAAATCAGGGAGAAGAGCAAAATTATCAACAAAAACATAAGATTAAATCACCTAGATGATTTAACAACCAAAGATCACAAGCAAAATAAAATATCAATTGATGAACAAAAGTTTTTCGAAGATTAAGTGACGAAATCAAAACATAATTTTCTTCTTTCTTGCACTATTTTTGCTACTATGAGATCGATCAAATACACATGTTTCTTGTGATTCTTGTAGTGAAACCACCAATATGAATAAATATATAGAACTTTTTTGATGAAATGTCTCAAATGGATTGTTTGAAATTTTAAGTAAAAAAAATGAATTTTTAGAATAGTAAAAGTTGAGTACTTATTTTTTTTCTAGTATTTATGATTCAAGAGTGACACGTCCTAGACCGTCGTGATTGACACCCACACTAACCCTCCGGTAGGAGAACCGTTACTACAACTCAACTAACCAAATTAACGAAAACTAAAGCATTTAAAGATACAGAAGCAGGTTTAATATCTAAAAGAAAATAGGGAGTTTCCATAAACTCCAAAGGTTTAAATAAACTAGCCAAACTAATGCGGAAGAACAACCCCTAAAACTAGAAAGTCATTGTACCAAAACATCTAAAGTGCAACAAGTCTAAGAAAAAGGGGTACAACCCCAACTAACATAAAAATATCTAAACAATGTCTAAGTCCGAACAGAATGGACTAAACATTAAAAGGAATCCATGGTAGCCTGAAAGAACTGGCTCACCCTTGAATCCGATCTTGATCACTGATCTCCAAAACGAGGTCTGTCAGTAGCCGCCTGAAGATGTCTTGTACTCAACAAAGAAAGAGCAAGTGCAGTATCAGTACACAACCACAGTGTACTGGTAAGATCACGCGACTATCCCAATAAGCACAACATATATCAGAATTACAACAAGGTAACCACATACATGCACAAAATATATATACACATCGATTATCATTTCAAGAACAATGCATTGTTCCACATTCTCAATAACAATGCATTGTTCCACATTCTCAATAACAAGTAGATATAACAAATCAATGGTTCTCTTATGAAACCCAATTCAATGGTCCTCTCACGGAGCCCATACCCAAACTGTTAGTGTGCCAGAACGTGACACCCGATCCCATAAATGCGTCGGAACGTGGCACCCGATCCAAGTTAGTGTGTCAAAATGTGACACCCGTTCCAATATGTATGTCGGTACGTGATATCCGATCCCCGTTAGTGTGTCGGAATGTGACACTCGATCCATTCAACAAGCCACAATCACAGTCACAATGTACATTATCATAATCATACACAATCAAGTGTTGATTCATGACATACAATCAGTCGTTCATACTCAATTACATTAGGTTTGATCAACAAAACTTCATTCACATACATACATACATACATACATGTATTACAATGAAGCAATTACCAACATACATCACGCAAAACATGAAATCAAACCATCACCTACCTCGAACAAAGCTTGAATCCCCTAAGAAACATGATTCTTCCCTTTTTGGATTCTTTTCACTTGTTCTTGGTCTACAAACAATCAATATAACGCTACGATCAATAAACAAAACCTAATTACCTGGATTATAATCAATAATATCAACCCTAGGCCAAACCCTTGATCTCCATACCCAGATTAGGGCTTTTTCCATCATAATTCCCAGATCAAAACCCTCCCCCATCGATAATTACCCAAGAAACTAAGTTCTACGGATCGAAAAATGGATTCGGGGAGTAAAAACCTTACCTTTGGTTCTAGAAGAGGTGGAAAACCTTCAAGAAATATCCCTGGGTCGTTCCTTAGCTCTCAAGAATGTTGCAGAATAATAACGTTTTTGGGGTTTATTTCCGACTTAAGTCGCGACTGTCCCGCCACAGCGGACCTCATCCTGCTACAGCGGCCCCGCCTTGGCGGCTTGCACGGAAGCAGTGAGCTAAATTAAGAGTTTCAAACCCCCATTTCACAACACACCTTCATCCTATGACACTCAGAAAGTACTTGTTCACGCTAAGATCAATTTCGGGAGTTCTACTCGCCCGAATTTGATTCCGTAAAATCGTACGGTTTCCTTAACGTCTTAGCTATCCACTCGTATAATCAAATTCATAAATAGGTCTCTCATTCATTTATATATTTCCCTAGACACCACTGACTCAGATTTCGTCCAAATCTGTAATAGGCTAGGAATTTCCAAGTTACTATGCAAATTTTTTCTTGCTCCAATTATTTTCCGTTGGCTTTTCTATAACGACGGAAAAAGATCGTTACAAAAAGTGATTGTCTTATTTATACCTTTTTAATATAGATTTGTATATACCATATCAACTGAGTCTCAAGGTGGATGTAATGTGCCGATGAAATTTGGGATGAAATTTGATTCAAATGAGCTCACATTTGAATGCTATAATGAACACGCAACTTCAATTGATTTTAGTGTTAGAAAAGAATATGCTAATAAAACAGAATCCAAGGGTAAGTGACTTAAAAAGAATTTACATGTTATAAAGAAGGTTACAGAAACACGGACAAATGAGATTTGAAGGCTCAAAAGCACAAAAAAGAAAACTAAGCCAAGGTGCTTAACTCATATTATTATTATTAGCCGTCAATGAAATGGACTGTTTCACATCAATTAATTTGAAGAAAAACACAATCATCCTCTTGTTGATTCTTTTTTAGCTAATCTATTACCGTCTCAAAGAAAGAAAAACGGTGTTCAAGCATATGAACTTGACTTATTAGATAATGTAGGACTACGTCCTTGTCGCACCCTATTTTCGAGCTAGTCAAAATAGTTCACAACATAATATGACTGTCACTCTGATTTTGAAAATTGTTTGTTTTAGAGTCGCCACCTACTTTTAAGGAAAATATAAGGAAAATCATTTTTAATATGTAAATGTAAACTCTATTTTAATTTGCAAAAAACAGTGAGATTCTAGGTAAGGGTTTTGGTTACTCGAGGGGAAGGTATTAAGCATCCCTCAGAGTCTATCCGAAGATAGTCCTTAAACTCAATTTAGGAAAACTAATTAGGAAAATTTATTCATTTATTTGCTTTAAAAATAAGTAAAATACAAGGTATGACATATATACGTCTATAAAATAAATTTAATAATAGAATTTTTATCATACAGTAAAATAAATAAATAAATGTACCAAATATACTTACCAATTTTATATGCTGAAAATATATAGATGTACCATAATAAACTTATCCTAAAAATATACAGATATTGCATTTAAGAGATATGAAAATTTGTCGCTTTATTTATATATAGAATTAAGACGTAAAAGAAAATAAAATAAAATAACATAATAGTTGGTTTTAAATATGTAGTAATATGTGTGATATATAATTTGAATGAAAAAAATGGAGTTTCCTAAAAATAAAAATAAATAATAATGATACTAAATATTAAAATATTATATAAAGTTTGTGATCTTAAATATATTTATTATGAAGTATAGTATGTACATTTAAGTTGTTTAAAACATATGAACATTTTTTTTATTTACATACATGGACAAATTGACGATAAATTATATGTAGTAAAATAATATGTATATTAAAGTGTATTAAAATAAAAACAAATAAATAATATTCGTAAAAAGGACGGTGATATGCGAAAATAATATAGTATGTATAAAACATAATGGTTCATGCGTAGAGAAAACTAAAAACTAAAATAAAATAATATATATACCTTTGTGTGCATGACATATATGTACATACCTTGAATCTTTTTTTTTTTTAATCTGTTTATGAATCTGAAATCTTGAAATAATATGTTAAGAGATTAAAATATTTTAGCAACATATGATTTTGAAAAATAACAATAATGATAATAGCAAATATTATTTTTTCCATAAAGGGCTGACGTAAATAATATAAAATAGGACTAACTATTGGTGTCCCATCCCAAATCATTATTCTTCTACATTTAGTTTTAAAAAGGGTCTAAAAATCGCCTAATTATTTCAAAGATAATGGATTAGAACATCTAAACATTAACTAAATAATGCTAAAGTAACTCCTATTAATGATCTACTTAACATATGTAATTCTAGGCAAGAGATTTTGATTGTCCTAAAGAGAAAGGTTATGCATCCTTTAAAGAATTATTAAAATAACTATCATCAAACTTAGGCTAATAAAGATAACAAAATGAATAAATTTGTATGAATTATGTTTTTCATAAAGAAAATACGCTATGAAATTTATAATAGCGTGAGGAGCGATTGTGCAAAAAAAAAAATATGAAAATGAGTAGCAATAAATATTTATAAGTGAGAATTTTTTATTTTTTTTTGCAAACTTAAAACTCAAAATATTTTGTTCCTACCTAAAAAAATAAGTTAAGCATCCTTTAAGACTAAAAGTAATAATTCTAACAAAACTGATAACATTTGCTTTGGACTTTTAAAATAATTTTTTTTAAAGTACTATTTTGAAAGAACCTTTGGACCCAAACTATTGCTCTATTGAACTCTCAAAGTATGCATTATAAGTTATTGAACTTAAACTTTAAACACTTAGTTTTTTAAAAAAAGATCAAAAAAATAGGTAAATAACATTTGAAAATCATCACTCCAAGTTAATACCTTTTTTTTTTTGAAAAAAGAATTATGCTTTTATAAATGAGAAAATGTTAACGAATAATCTAATTAAGAAGTATCATCTAAGTTAAATAACTATTAAATGTCTAAAGGGATATGAGTGATCTAAAGGATATAACTTACATTTTTGTAAAATACAAGGGCGTACTTTTCTACTTGTTTTTCTTAAAAATAGGTATTTCTAAAGGTAAATATCTTAACCTTAAATATATTTCTAAAGGATAATTATTTTAGCTTTTGCACTAGTTTCAAGTTCATTTGGGAGTCCTAAACGATGAGTTTCGCTTTTCCTCAACTTAAAGCCCTAAATGAATATTATTTTAGCCCTTAGAAACTTCATTTGGTGATTCTAAACTATAAGTTTTATTTTTTCTTGACTTAAGAGGTCTAAGTGAAAGGCCTAAATGAATATGTATAAGTAAACTTAAGACGATAACCTATTTTTCAAAAGAAAATATATTTTTTTTATCATTTGTTGTTCTAAAAGTGTTGTCAAAGGCTTATAATATAATTTCAATCCGCTAACAAATACTATTAGCCCACATAAGAATCTTCAAAATAAAAGACAAGCAATCTAATAAATCAAACAAAAAAAACTTAAGAGTTATGAAGATATAAATAAAGGTTAGTCAATATATCCAAACAACATAATTAAGACAATGAAAGAAAGGCTAATAAACATTGGACTCCTAATTTGCGAGACTCCAAGTATTGCGATGATCCTAATTATTATTGGCCTAATATTTTATGCCAATAATGAGTTCCAAAGTAGAAATTCCAGCCCTCCGATTGTACATGAAACATAAGAAGAGGAAAAGAGATTAGGAACTATTCAAACAACAATATCAAATTCAAAACGGAAGACACATTTTACATAGCATATATTTTACTGGAAAGTGTGACAAAGTCAAAATTTGAAAAGGATATTCAAGATGCTTGTTCTCTATCTATCTTTCTTAAGGCATAGACATGAATATTTTAGAAAGTTGTGATGTATAAACGAGACTAAATATACAAGCTAGACCATGCTTAAAAAAAATAAACATCATACTTCAAGTAACTTATTTGAGCTAATATACAATCAGGAACTGTATGAGTACATATAAAATAAAAACATTGATCAACTTCAAAAGATAAGAATTAAGCAATAAAGATATTGTTGACTGAGCTAAAGTCTCCATCTCTGTCATGGGTGCTTCACCAGAACTTCCATTAAGGACAGTTAAGACGGAGAGAATAAGGGAGCTTTTAAAACGAGTCTCAACCCAACACCCTCAAGTCCAACATTTGCTCCCATCTGGGCAAAAGATGTTGAAACACGACTGACAATTCTTTTCTTTGTAGCAAATTATTATTTTCTGCTTTATTGAGGTCTGTTAAGAGTTTGTTAGCTATATGTAACGCCCCGAAAATTTCTAAGTTAAGATTCGAACCATTTTTCATAGGATTGACAATGGGGCGGTGTAGGGCAGGGAGGTGTGGGTTGAGCTTAACCCGCAAAAATTTTAATCTGCCCCGCATAACAACTCTTTTCATTTTCAACTCGCCCCATCCCGCCCCGCATAGACCCGCCCCGTATGAACCCACCCCGCATAATTTTTTTTAATATTTTCTTTTTCTAGTTATGTTTGATACTAAAAATAAAATTCATAAAAAGAAATTCATGTTTTCATTAAATTGTATTAATTTAATAGGATAGTGACTTAAAATTTTATTTTTTAGAGGTCAATTGGGAAATATATAAGAAATTGTTTTATTTTTTGTTGAACCATTTTTATTTATTATCTTGAATATTTTAGTAGCGTTAATGAAGTTATCATAATAAATAATGTTCTATCATTCTTATAACATGTAAAAAGTTAAAATTAAGTTTGAACCCACATAAAATCACATATACCCGCAACCCGCCCCGCCCCACATTAAGTTTTAAAAACCCACTTCAACCCATCCCGCATCCGACCCGCTCCACACAACCTTAAGCCCGCCTGCCCCACATTGCATTAAACCCACCCCGCCCTGCACCCGCCCCGCCCCATTGCCATCCCTAATTCTTCATTTACTTGTAGGGTCATATCGGATGATTCTTAAATTGCCACATATGTGTAAAGGCAAATTCTTTAGTGTGAGAATGATTTTGGATGTGAATTAAGGTTACTAGAATTCCTAACACAAAATTGAGTTGAAAGTTTCCTTACCGATTAAGTTTTGATGTAAGATTTTACTTGAGTCATCTTCAAACGACCATATCTCTTAGAATATAAAGAGTTACGTGACCCATAACCTATCAAATTAAAGGTATATAAATCTTCTTTCTAACGCCACCAATTCCGCAACAATCCAAGTTTTGAGTAAAAATTATGACCATTTTAGTATCCTAATATAGTGCAGTGACGACTTAGCCGACACGAAAATATTAAAAATATCGTTTTTGTCTTTTACCTCTAAGAAAATCCTAAACAAATTTCTTGACTAATTAAAGACTCAAAACAATCAGATTTTCATCTCTTAATCAATCGTTCTATTCTCTCTCAAACCCTAAGGCAAAACCCTAAGGAAAAATCAAAGTAGAAGACTTCATTCAAGATTTTTTCAATCTTTTTTCAAGATTCTTCTTCAAGGTAAGTCTTTCTCCAAGAATTCCATTCTTTCCAACTCAAATTCCTTCATACAATTATGAATCACTAATGAAAATATAATTATTGGCCATAGAGTTTCAAGAAACTAATTCAAGAAATCTCAAGAAAGGTTTTCTTGATTTTTCTCCTTCAAGCTAGGATTTCAAGGCTTCCAATCAAGTTCTTCTTCAAGTTCTTCAAGATTCTTATAGAACCTTGTTCTTCCAAGTTTGTAAGGCTATCATAATGTTGGACTAGTTCGTCCTCACGCCCTACATCTACTTTCAAATTAATTAGTAAAAGAGTAATCTAGGATTCTATCCCTAGATTTGAGTATTTTTTAGATAAGTTGATTTGAGTTCTTGAGTTCCTGTTTCTTTTTGAAATTCTATTCCTAATTATTGAATTGCTATATGTTATGCATTAAAATTCTTGAGTTGATTCGTTTATGTCTATATTGGTAACACCCAAAAAAAAATTAAGTTAAGACTCGAACCATTCTTCATTTACTTGTAGGGTCATATCGGGTGATTCTTAAATTGCTCATATGTGTAAAAGTAAATTCTTTAGTGTGGAAATAATTTTGGATATCAATTAAGCTCACTAGAAACTCCTAGCACAAAGTAGAGTTGAAAGTTTCCTTATCGATTAAGTTTTGACATAAGATTTTACTTAGGTCAACTTAAAACGATCATATCTCTTATAATATAAAGAGTCACGTGGTCCACAACCTATAAAATTAAAGGTATTGGAATCCTTTTTCCAATGCCACCTATTTCGCGTCAATTCAAGTTTTGAGTAAAAAGTTATGATCATTTTAGTAACATGATACAGTGTTGTGACTAATTAGCCGACGAGAAATTATTAAAATGGATCGTTTTTGTCTTTTACCTCTAAGAAAATTCTAAACAAATTTCTTGACTAATTAAAGACCCAATGCAGTCAGATTTTTATCTCTTAATCCATCATTCTCTTCTCTCTCAAACCCTAAGCCAAAACCCTAAGGAAAAATCAAAGTAGAAAACTTCAATTCAAGATTCTTTCAATCTTTTTCAAGATTCTTCTTCCAAGAAAATCCTTCTCCAAGAATTTCATTCTTTCCAACTCAATTTTCTTCATACAATTATGAATCATTAATGAGAGAGTTTCAAGAAACTAATTCAACAAATCTCAAGAAAGGTTTTCTTGATTTTTCTCCTTCAAGTTAGGGTTTCAAGGCTTTTAATCAAGTTTTTCTTCAAGATTTTTCAAGATTCTTCAAGAATTTGTTCTTCCATGTATATATATATAAGGCTATCATAGTGTTGGACTAGTTCATCCTCACGTCCTACATCTACTTTCAAATTGGTAAAAGAGTAATCTAGGATTCTATCCCTAGATTTGAGTATTCGTGAGGTGAGTTGATTTGAAGTTCTCGAGTTCCTGTTTATTTTTGAAATTATATTCCTAATTATTGAATTTCTATATGTTATGCATTAAGATTCTTGAGTTGATTCATTCATGTCTATATTTCAACATGAACCCTATGAATTGAGTATTTTTTAGATGAGTAGTATTGTTGAGTTCTGAGTTCTTGAGTTTTGAGTACTTAGTTTTCATACTACTATTAAGATCCCTGAGTTGAGTCGTTCATGTCCATAATTTCGCATGAACCCTATGAATTGAGTTATAAATCTTGAGAAGCTTTTTAAAGCCAACACTTGAGTTTTAAACTGAGTTTTTTAGGACGTAAAAATGAGTTTTGAGAAAAAAAATTCTATAATATGATTAGTATGACAATCGAGTATGCCATCAATATTTAAGCAGTATGGTATCTAGTTATGTCATCAATGTTTTATACAATATGACTTTCTGAGCCCTCAATAATCATATCACAATAAGATTTTGATAAATTTTTGAGAAAGAGTTTTCAAGTATGAATTGAGCAAGTGTATAAGGGAACTAAGTATTCCCAAATATATCATTCTTTACATTGATAAAAGAGAAACTTTGATTTCTAAGTGAAATCTGAGTTCAAAGATATTTCAAGAGCAGTTACCTCTTTTAAGAGGATAGTTTGAACAATTATCTCAAACTAGAGTAAGAGTTATGTTTTTAAACATTGAGCATGATTATATATTATTGGGAGTAGTATTGAGCACTGATATGAGGATGAGTTCACACAACTCACATTCCTCATAAACCATGTATGTCAACATGGGTACATGATCATACTTTTTAGATGAATCCTAAGTGCCTTCGGGCAGAGCTTAGTGGATCCACTTAGTTGAGGTGTCCTATATCCCGGCAAGGTTAGGACATTTCTGCAGCATGGGCGAGACGTTCTATCATCACGTAGCTCATAGTGATGTCTATTAGAAAATCTCCCAATATAGTTAAAGTTTATTCTTATATATCACTTATTATGTTGAGTTCAAAGATGAGAAAGTATTTTGTAAAGCTTTAAATGATTTAACTCCTTTATTTCTTTGCATTCAGCTTGAGTACATTGTTATCTATTGCAGTCCTTTCTTTCAGTTATTTGTTATTCAACTATATTACATACTCGTACATTCAATGTACTGATGTCATTCGACCTGCATCTTTTAATGATGCAGATACAGGTTAATTCTTAGGATCTTCAACAAGAGTCTGTTGAGGTCACTTCATCTTCTCGTCAGCTTTTGAGTAAGACCTCCTTGATTCTGGAGGACTACAATTTTATGAGTTGTTAGTAGTAGTTCGTTTGAGGAGTCGTGGGTCTTGTCCCAACATTCATTTTTGTATAGTAGAAATCCAATCCAATGGGTCACTGGTACTGGGCTTGACATCAAAGACAGAGAAAAGCGTATAAGCGCAAAAAAGGAAAATTGCCTGGGAAAACAATCCCAAGGGAAGCTTCTCGCTAGTGCTTTGCCCCATCACTGAACATTGCGTTGCTTCATAGTTAGACAATTTTGTAGAGTCTTTCAGTTTTCAGATGTTTTATTTAAGCTTATGTTTCATACTCAATATATTCAACAAAGTTTTGAGATTCAGTAAACTATTTCTTAAACGTTTCTTTCAATTTAATGCTTGTATATGCTTGAGTTAGTCTTCCGCTTGTAGTCAGCCAGGATGAGGGTTCGCTTGGGTACCAGCAATGGATCTCGAGTGCCGGCCACGTCCAGGGTGTAGGTTCAGGTCGTGACAATATTTCAGCATAAACCCTATGAATTGAGTATTTTTGAGAGGAGAAATATCATTAAGTTATGAGTTTCAAGTTCTTGAGTCCTTGAGTTCTTGAGTCTTGAGTTCTAAGTACTGAGTTTCCTTATAGCTATTAAGATCCTTGAGTTGAATCGTGCATGTCCATAATTCCACATGATCCCTGTTGACACCCAATTTCGAATCTCCACAATATAGATTAATCATCGAGATTCTTCAATTTCGAACGATTTGAAATAATTAGTTTTATAATATCCAAAATATTTCAAGTTATTTTTAAAGTAATTTCGGCATTTATTTATAATTTTTTAATAATAAATGTCTTATATATATATATATATTTTATAAATATTTAAAAATGTCATCTCAAAAAGATTTTATTTCTTTTTAAATGTTTTATTAAATTAGTCTATTTTAAAGCGACGGTTGTAATTCCGAATTAATTAGTTTTTATGAAATTCAAAATATTTTCAAGTTATTTTTAAGTATTTTTTGTCAATTTTATAATTTTAAAATAATAAATATGTTTTTATAGTTATGTACATAATTAGTATATTTTATAAGTATTTGAAAATCATCACAAAAGATTTTACGTTTTAGTTAAATATTTTGTTAATTTAGTTTGGTTCACATTATGGTTATAATGTTAAATTAATTACTTTATAATTAAGTTAATTATTTTATTTCATTAAGATTAAGAAGCTCAATAATTAATCGATACTAATTCATGTTATTTAATTTTAGCCAAATTTATCAATTAAATTCAATTCGGCTAAGTTTTTTAAATGATTATAATTGTAACCCATCTAACCATTTTGGAATTGCAATTTTAGCCATTTTTTCTTACCTTACGTTGGAAACCAAATTTGGGCCAGTTTCACTTTACCCAGTAGTACAAGTAATAATACAATAGCGTTCCAAACAACAACAATACAAACGAGTTCGGAACCTAAATAAGTCACAAAAACATAAAAGTGACCAAAATAAGTCATTACTTTAGTAAGTAACTAAAATAGACTTAGTGGAAGAAAAAATTTCACTTTATCTAATATTCTAAACGTTTTTCGTTAGTCTCATAACATGTATATATTAATATATAACGGAACTATTTCCTACACTTTATAAAATGAAACTATTTCTTACACTTTAATAAAGTGTAAGTTTTTCTTACACTTTGTAAAGTAGAACTTTTTCTTACACTTTATAAAGTGGAAGAAAAAATTTTGTTTTACAAAGAGGAATATTTTTCACGTTTTTATCTCTTTATGAAGCTTTTACAGTGTTTGTCATACAATTATATTGATTTGACATATCATAAAACGGAAAAAATTATTACATTATGTATTTTTATTTTTTTATGCTGAAAAATCCTCCAATCTCTATTTAAGGACGTTCAAACATAGTTGATAGCACCTACAACATAAAGTCTTCTATATTTGTTCATTTCAATCTCAAAAAAAAATGTCTTCTAAACCAAAAGTTAGAGTTGGGATGGCGAAATTATACATGACGGAAATACGATTTATTATAATTGTCCTCCCAAACACAATGCTAAATATTCAATTAATGTCCGATCTCATAAATTTCTTTCATCAATTTATAAAAGAATGGGTATAAACAGTACTGATTATAATCAAAAAATACCCTACTTCATTTTTATCACAAGGACGAGTAAATTTTGGAGAGTGGATTATCTATAATGACGAATCATTGACTGACTTTTTGAGGGTTCCAAATGACTACATAGATCAAATCAAGTTAACAATACTTGAAATCTATGTTGGGAAGGAGCCTACGACTAGTCAACAACGTTCTCCTTTATCGGTCGATGTCCATCCCCGATTAGAAAATCGTAATAGCGTTGATGAATTTCCAATAACTCAATCTACTGATTTTCCTAACATGACTCATTATCAAAATATTCTTACCGGTCGATATGATTTTGATTTGAACGAAACTATCAATGAAAATGATTGGCAATGCTCAATAATTATATTTCAATTATTATTTGTTGATTTTGTCAATTATTTATTAATTTATATGATTTATTATTCTTATTCTTATTATTTATATATTTTGTAGCGATTTACCTCAGCAAGATAGGAATATTGCTCCAAGTTATGGACTAGATAATTATTTTGGTCAGTCCTCACACTTTATAAAGTGTAAGGAAAAGTCCACTTTACAAAGTGTAAGAAAAACTTACACTTTATAAAGTGTAAGAAATAGTTCCATTTTATAAAGTGTAGGAAATAATTCTGTTATATATTAAAATATACACGTTATGAGACTAACGAAAAACGTTTAGAATATTAGATAAAAGTGGAATTTTTTCTTTCACTAAGCCTATTTTAGTTACTTACTAAAGTAATGGCTTATTTTGGTCACTTTTATGTTTTTGTGGCTTATTGAAGTGTGGGTAAATCTTACTTAGATTCATGTTGCGATTCTGATCCTAAATTAAGCTTTAAGAAGTTAAAATTCTGTTGTTTCTGATTATTATGATTTAGTAATATTGCTCATTGTTTAATGAAATGATAAGTGTTATAGTAGCCCAAAGATATGGATCTAATTTTATTTCTTTCATTGTTTGCTTCTGGAAAGGCATATGGCTGCATATTCTTTGTTTCTTGTATTTTTAAGCATGTCCATTTTGTGGGGATGGCATATTTGTATATGTCACAATACATGAGATTGCATTCTCTTTGTATTGTTACGGCTTAAAAAATAATAAGCCTTTTTCAATCTCCCTTTGGATTGCTACTGAAATGAATGATAAGCATGTGTTACATTATTTATTTTATTACTTCGTTTCCCTCATAAATGCTAATCCTATTATTATTATTTTTCACATGTACTATCGGTCGAGTTTTATATTTGGATTGGTTTCTCTGTCCCTCTCCCCTTTATTTATTTTTGAATCAACGGTTAAAATGTGCTGTGCCCCTTTTTCATTCTGAAGGGACGAGTTGAGTCGTCCCTAAAATTCATGAAGCAAGTTGGTCTGTTAGCGTGCTATATTGTTAAGATCTGCTCAATTTCATGTCTCTACAAAATTTTCAATCAACTCATGACATAATGAATTTTAGTTTATATGCTTCTTAGTTTGAAGATGCTTATTAATAATAGCTCTAAAAGTTTACATAGTTGTTTAAAGTTGCAATGTAAAGTGGTCGTATTTTTCTTTGTCTAGATGCATATGTAATGAAATCTGTAGGTGGTTCTGTTGTTTAGCATGAAGATGAGCAACTCAGTTGAATAAATGTTGGTGTTTCCTTTACGTTGGATGTTTCTTCAAGGCCAACAATGTTATATATAGGAATATCTAAGTATGATTTCTTATACAGATGCAACTTAGCCTTGCCTAAATTTTTTTTTCTTTCAATATTGTGTTTTAGTTAGTATCTTAGTATGGCTGGCACTTTAACTGGCTGTTTCTTTAAGTTCATGATCCTTTAAATCTCCCTATTTTTATATGTCAAGTTTTAGCTTCTATGTTTACTCGTTTTAGTTAATCTCATCTCTATTTATGCCTAGTTTGAATACTTCTTTCTGGTAAGTAGATGAAAAAGTAATCCTAGACGATTCAATCTAGAACAACTAAGCTTCTTGATAAGAATATGTTTAGATTCAAAATTGGTATCCCTTCATTTTATCCCCTCCCTGTTTGAAGATCTAAAAAACATATATAAGAGTATGATAAACGTCTGGTTGTTATATAGTTAACTGAAACGTAACCCTTCATTTGAGATTTGTGAAAAAAAATAATCTGGTTTATACCTATCCTGCATTTGGTGGGCTGATTTTGTGATTCTATAAAAACTAATTCAAAAAGTTCTCAATTGACTAGTTTTAATTTAGTAGTGTTGTGGATTGATTTTTTTTACTGATCAGTTAAAGATGATTTCCCCTCTGCCCTTATTTTATGACTTTATAGTTGAGTTACTTTCTCTTGTTTCAATTTATGTGACACACATTTTTTTTTATCAGTTCCAAAAAGAATGACACATTTTCTTATTTGGTAAATATTTAATGACATTATCCATATTTTACCCTTTTCGAATCTCATTATTTCAATAGTTGCACTCTTTTAATTTCAAGAAAAAATTATTGAAATGCAATAAAGTACAAATACTTTTCCCTTTTTCGGATAGTTAACAATACTTTAAACACTTTTTTCAATACTTTGTCATAACCTTTATCCCTTCACCACTTTATCATATTCTTTCTCTCTTTTACACTAATTATTAATAAGGATATTTTCAAAATATTGTAGAGTCTTTTTATTTTTCTTAAAGTTTGTAACAAGTCAAAGTACCTCATATAAAATGGGACGGAGGAAGTAGTACCTAACTGTGCAAAAATTGAATTGATTAGCTTTCCAGTGGCCCTTCTTCTAACTCTTCTTGTGATGTTTCTCTTTAGATTGATTAAAGTTTTGGTATACTAATTGTTTAAATGTCGTCAAGAAATTGTCAGGATAGTGTCGTGTATTAAAAATCACAACCTTGAAGGCGAACACATTTTTCTTAGAACTTATAGATGAGAACGTTTTGGTAAAAATGTTTTACTTTTTTAGAGTAAAAACACAATTCCTTGGAGTCCTTTAAATAGGTAGATTTAAGTGATAAACATGTAGATTTAAGTGATAAACATGTAGTTAAAACAAAGCGACCATAAGTTGGGTGGGACATAAATAGCTACTAGACCTATTTTCTTAAAATCAACCCCTTTTATTAAAAAATGGATTTTATTGGAAAAAATTTATTATGTACCAAACACAAATATGAGGTAGCTGACACTACTTGTATGAGACTCTACTTATATTGTGTTAAGTGGAAAGTTGGGTCTCATTTCATAAAATGGCCCAAATTTCTTGTGCCAAATAGAAAGTTGGGTCTTATTTCAGAAAAATACCCAAATTTCTTTTTCTCTCTCTTCTTTTCAACGATTTTTTCTCTTTATTAATTTTTTTGCTTTATTTTTTTGGTTTTTCTTTTTCAATCATTGTTTCAAATGTTCTACTTCCATATTTTAATAGTAATTTTATTCATGAAAAATATGAAATTTAAAATTTTTTACCTGATTAATTCTATTTCTAACATTTTGATATTATTTTTTTCATTTCGAAATTAATTATTTATATTATTTAAAATAGTTAGATAAAATTATTTGTTAATTTATAAAGATATATTTAATTATAATTTTTTTATTTTATTATAACAATTATTTCTTTTAGAGAGTGTAAATAAAATTTATAAAGTTAAAAAAAAGATTTAGGTGTAAATTAGTAAAATTATTATTTTATTTATGATTTCTTAAGTAATTTGTAAGAGAAAAAGTATCACTTGTATGAGACATTCTTTGATGTTACAAATTGATATTGATGGGATCCATTTGCCATTTCCAAGCTGACAAAGTGACCTTTTGTAGAGTTGCCTCCTTCATTTTTGTTTTACGCCCCTATTCAATCTATTTGTGTTTTTATGTTTTCAAATATTTTTTCTTCTTTAAGATTTTTTAACCAAATCTAATTTTGTTTTTGATCTAATTAGTTTATGGTTTTTCCTTTTTATGTAGTGAATTTTGATTTAATTTTTATGATCATTATATAAGTTTTTACTTTATTATTCTAATATTATTTTTCTATTCTATGTATAAATTCATATTATATAATAATAAATAGTTATTTGTATTTAATTTTCATTTATAAAATCAATATATAAGTAAAAAAAATTTTAAATATAAATAAATTTTGTAAAGTCGCAAAAAATCTGTTTTAAGGAATAAATTAATAAAATCGTCATTTTTATTTATAATTTTTAAGAAACGTGTAAGGAAAATAGATAAATAAAATATTTATTAAATTTCTCCTAGCTTAAATTTCAAGAATAAAAAACACCGTATAAATTGACGGAAAGAATATGTATTATATAGGTGTTTTGGATGCTTTTCGTTTTTGAATTTCATGAAAATAGTATCAAAACTTATGTAATTGTTTGTCAAGATCATTGATGCTTTTTATGTTATATTTCTTTTTAAAGAGTATTTGATGGATTTAGCTGCTTTTGGAATTCTGAAATTGTTGAGAAGAATAAAAGAACAAATTAATTTTATACCTTATTTGTTTTTCATATTGATAGTCTACTTTTTCTTTTACAAATTTCTTAAGAAATCATAAATAAAAATAATAATTTTACTAATTGACACCTAATTTTTTTTTAAACTTTATAAATGTTATTTACACTTTCAAAAAGAAATAATTGTTATAATAAAATAGAAAAATTGTAATTAATTATATTTTGTAAATTAACGAATAATTTTATCTAACTATTTTTAGTAATATAAATAATTAATTTCGAGATGAAAAATAATATCAAAATGTTAGAAATAGAATGAATCAGGTAAAAAAAATTTGGATTTCATATTTTTCATAAATAAAATTATTAAAGTATGACAGTAGAAAATTTGGAACAATGATTGGAAAGGAAAAATCAAAGAAAAAGAAATTAAAAAAGTAAGAAAGAGAAAAAAATTGTTGAAAGAAGAGAGAGAAAAAAGAATTTGGGCTATTTTCTGAAATGGTACCCAACTTTTCACTTGGCATAAGGAATTTGGGCCATTTCTGAAAGGGGCCCAACTTTCATTTGGCACAATATTAGTAAAGCCTCATATAAGTAATGTCGGCAACTCATATTTGTGTTTGGTACATAATAAAAAAAATTCATTTTATTGTTATCATTATTTTAAAATAAAAAAACTAAATATTGATCAAATATTTTAATTTCTTAATATATTTATTTCAAGTCTTCAGATTTATTAATAGGTTCAAAATACAAGATAAAGTACATATGCCATGTATACAAAAATATATATTTTATTTTTTTAATTTTTTCTATACATGACCTATGATTTTTCTAAATATTTCATATTATTTTTCTCATATCTACTATCTCTTTCACGCATGTTACTCACCCTCCCCTCCTTTTTTTTTGTCTCATGTAATTTATAAATTCCTACATTTTAATATATATTATTTTACTACATATGTGTCTATAATCATTTTGTCCATACATGCAAAACATAATAATAAATGCTCATATGTTTTTTAAATAACATACATGTCCATACTATATTTTATAATAAATTTAGCCAAGATCACAAATTTCATATAATATTTTAACATTTTTATATCATTATTACTTATTTGTTTATTTTCAGAAACTCCATTTTATGTATATTTCATTCAAATTATTTATCACACATATCACTAAATATTTTTTTTTCTTCAGTAATGGAATTATGATAAACTTATCCACTCAAGACATCTTTTGTCTCCAACCAGAGCCAAAGTACATTGTAGCAGTCCACATTCTTTAAAATACCCCAGCAAATGAAATGAAAAAACAATTGTTTCTTTCCTTTTATTCCTAAATAACAGATGAACTCACAGAATCCAACCCCACAGGAGGAATCCAGAAAACTGCTCATGGAGCCAATTAGTAGCCCCAGTAATCATTTCGAATTTCATCATCAAATTTCTTCTTTAACTCGGGATGCTTTGCAAAGTATTCTTCTGCTGTCATGGTACTGAGTTTTTTCTTCAACTCTTGGACTTCGGCAACTTCCTTTTCTAATCTTTCCGACTCCTTGAGAGATTGCTTCTCAGCTTCTTTCAGTTCCACCAACAAAGCGTCAAACTTGGGTTTGTATTGAGGAGTAACTGTGTCCTCAAACTTAGGGATCTCAATGCTTTCATAGGCTTCTTTGTACATATCTACCAAGCGAGAACCAATTCCTTTCCTGTAATATTCCCAGTTTATGGGCTCAGGCTCCTGGCTGAACTTGGTTTGGAGTTGTGAGTTGACATCATCGAAAGCACGACGGAGATTAGAAAACTCCTTGCGAGCTTCTTCGGTGACAAGAAGCTTCGCCATTCCTTCCCAATCAATAGTCCGGCCGGCCTTGAATGTCACATCGGCGATCTTCTTCACTGTTCCGCTCATTTTCGATCTCTTTTCTCTTCTCTCTTCGTAATCTTTTCGGCTGTCTGTTTGATGTGCTGTGAATGTGATGAGATACAAAGGGGATATCACTAAATATTTACACGTTTATCTTCTTCTTTTTTGTTACATCTTGACTCTATATATAAATAAAATGACAAATTTTTGTAATTTTTAAAATCAACATTTATGAGTTTTTGTAAGATATAAATATATTTTTCAACATAAAATTGTCATATGTTTTAGTACATTTATTTATTTATTTATTACTGTATGATAAATGTACAACTATTGAATTTATTTTATAAATGTATATATATGTCATACCTTGTATTTTATCCTCTTTTTTAAACTATAAAATTTACTTATAATTGTTTTTAAAACAAATAAATTAATAAATATGTCTAATGATTTTTTCCTAAATTGAGATTAATGACTATTTTCGGATAGGCTCTGATAGATGCTTAATAACTTTTCATTGAGTAACCAATACCCTTACTTATAATCTCACTGGGTTCGTAAATTAAAACAGAGTTTTCATTTACATATTTAAAAAATGATTTTCTAATATCTTACTTAAAATTATGTACTTTAAAACAAACAATTTTTCAAATTAAAGTGGTAGCCAGATTATGTTGTGAACTGTTTCGGTTAGTTACAAATGAATGCGACAGCTTGACGACTCTGCTAGAGACCTTACTTAGATTTTAATCTTAGAAAACTTAATTTAGGGATGAGATTTGTGAATACTTGTTTATTTTCATCTTATTATTATTGCTTTACTGAAATAATATATTGTTTTGATTGAAAGGTCGCAAGTAAAATTCAAACTTGTGTTCCTTAAATATTGTAAAACATTATTTGTTACTGTTTTTTCTACACTGTCAGTTGCACTTCTATCGAGTTTTTAGCCGCACACATACACACTTGTTCACGGGAGGGGTGTCACACTCCTTCGAAACCTCATTTGGATTATTAGTTTCAGAGTTGGTGCAATTAAGATAGAAAATCCTATTCTCAATCATCTAGAAAAAAATCTTACTCTAGAAATATGTTATGTTGTATAGCTTTAGTCAAGACAATATAATGTATTGTCATTGCGTTTAGAAAATTACTCACATGTCAATGAGTTTCTTCTTTAAAATTCGACGACATACATTTTGTGTGAAATTGATATGAATTATTTAAATTAAAACACTTAACGGATTTGAAGAAAATAAACGTATTACACCCTTTACCTTTCTTTTCGATGAAATATCAATCAAAACTTGTCAAATATCCAAATGGTTGTTTCAGCTCTATACATCATACAAAATTAGTGGTGAAACATCCATTGAACACACGAAGCTGAGGTTCGAAGACACTTAGGTGCATTGTTTTCACTTTTAGGCACGAGTCAACAAAGTATTCATTACTCTGCTAATGGAGTTCTGGGACCCAAGCACAGTGACCTTTAAATTTTCAAATTTTGAGATCACTCCCACGTTAGATGAGTTTAGTAGTTTTATTGAAATTTCAATTAGAAGAAGGTTTTCGGTGATCCTATTAGCCATGTCAAGGCGAATTTCTGGGGCTCTTAGGACTGTATATACCTCCATCATTAAGATATGTGGAGAGTGGAAAGGTCAAGCTAGACTACCTTTTTCAAAGGTTTGGGTGTCTTGAAAGCTATAGAGAACATCAACAAGAGTTTTCATGCACTTGTGGAGAATGGGTACATTTGAGACCAATGGTCTTCGTGATGGCCTTCTTGGGAGTCATGATCTTCTCGATGAGGTTTATTCCATCGATATCGATATTTTATCGATGGTTATGAGCCTTTTTGACGATCCCCAAAGATATCCCCTGGTATATATGATTCTCGATGAGGTATTTCGATCATTGTCAACATGCACAACAGGGCATAACTTTTTTGAAGGATTCAATCTGTTGTTACAGATCTGGGCGATAGAACACTTTTATCATCGTGATCCACAAATGGATTACTGCATATACACCTGAGACATGATTAAAAGTCACGAAGATCGTCTCAGATATTGGGCGGGTGCACCAGTAGGAGAGGAAGAGTGGCACACATTTTTGACCAACCTTACAGAAGAATCCATTAAGTGGAAGTTTACTTGGATAGAGGGATTGGTATTTGCAAGGACTCGATACTTTTTTTTATCGAGCTGATCGAGTTAGGAGGCGTTCAATCATATGCGCCTCTTTGAGTTATGCGGTAATTTGGAGTTGTCCAAGACATTCCATTGTGGATGAACATGGCATTACATGAGGATGCTTTTACCTCAGTCTCACCAGCCCATGTAAGGAATTTGCAATCCGAATGGGAATACATGGTTGAGTTAAACGTAAGAGATTAAAGTTGGTGTACGCCAAAATATTATGCTTGACAGACTATTGTAAGCCATATGGATCGATCGAGTATACAGGGGACTATGAGTTTCGTGAACAACCAGTGGATTGATTAGGTTAGAGAATCAGTGCTATCTCGCATGGTACTCACTACGCTCATGTACAGTTAGGTAGTTCCAGGCTTTGTTGATTATTTAATTTTGATGGTTGAGGAAGAGAAAAAGGACCCCAAAGAGGATCTGGAAGAAGATCCTAAAGAGCCAGTTGAGAAAATGGTAGAGGATCCTGAAGAAGATTCAGAGCATGACCCTAATGACCCTAGAGATGAAAGAGTGTTAGAACCCGTTTCAAAAACCTCCATGTGGTCTTCCCCCACCTCTTCTTCTGGGTCCTCTTTGGGATCCTCTTCTGGGTCCTCTTCGAGATCCTCTTCTGGGTCTTCTTCAAGGTCTTCATCTAGGGTTTCTTCCTCAACCACCTGGATTAAATAATCGATGGATCCAAGAACTATCCGATTATACATGGGTGTAGTGAATCCTATGCGAGAAAACACTGATTCTCTAACCCAATCAATCAATTAGTTGTCTACAAACTCCCTAATCCCTTGTACCCTTGGTTGAGCCATATGACTCACAGTAGTTCGCCAAGCGTAATATTTTGGCGTACATTAGCTTTCCTCTCCCATGTTTAAATCAACCATGTATTCCCATTCGGCTTGCAAATTTTTTATTCACCTTAGTGAGATTGAAGTGTAAGCATCCTCATGTAATCCCATGATCGACCATAGCAAAATGTTTTTGACAACTTCAAATTACCGCATAAATCGAATAGGTGCATATGGTTGAATGCCTATTAGCCCAATCAACTCGATAACGAACAAATATCGAGTCCTTGTAAATGTCAATCCTCTTATTCAAGAAAACTTCCATTGGATGGCATCTCCCGTAAGGTTGTTCAAAAATGTGTCACTCTTCCCTTTTTGTCGACGCGCTCGCCCAACATCGGAGGCGATCATCGTGGCTTTTGATCCATTAACGTGCGTCTGTACAGTAATCCATTTGTGGTTCACGACGATAGAAGTGTTCCCTTGCCCAGATCTGTAGTAACATATTGCATCCTCCGAAGAATTTGTTCCCCCTCGTGCAGGCTGTCAATGACCGAAGTACCTCGACGAGAATCATGGGTACCAAGGAATATCTTTGTGGATTGTTAAAAATGCTCATAAACATTGGCAATATATTGATGTCGACGGAATGGGGTCTCATTAGGAATACCATGATTCCCAAAAAAGCCATAATAAATACCCTTAGTTCCAAATGTACCCATGCTCCACGGGTACATGCAAATTTATGTTAATGTTATCATAAACTTCAAGACCCTCAAAGCTTTGAAAGAGATAGTCTAGCTTGACCTTTTCACCGTCCACATATCTCAACGATGAAAATATATGCACCTCCAAGAGACTTAGAAAATCACCTGGACATATGGCTGATGGGATCATCGGCAATCTTCCTCTAATTGGTAGTTCGGTAAAACTACTGAACTACTCCAATGTGAGAGTGATCTCAAAATCTGAGAATTTGAAAGTTACTGTGCTTGTGTCCCAGAACCCCATTAGCTGAGTAATGAAGACTTTGTCGCCTTGTGTCCCTAGAAGGGATAATTGTGCTTCCAAGTGCCCTCGAATCTCAGCTCCATGTATTCTGTGGATGCTTCGCCGCCAATTCTGTAGGATGTGTGGCGCTGAAATAACCATTTGGATATTCGACAAGTTTTGGTTGATGTTCACTTGAAAGAAAGGTAAAGAGTGTGATAAGTTTATTTGCTCAAAATCTATTAAGTATTTTAGTTTGGATCATTCATATCAATTTCACACAGAATATATGTCGTCGAGTTTTAATGAAGAACCTCATTGACATGTGGGTAGTTTTCTAAACGCAACATCAATACCTTATATTGTCTTGCCTAAGGCTATGCAACATGACCTATTTCTAGAGTAGAATTTTTTCCTAGATGATTGAGAGTAGGACTGAGTAATTGCGAAAAGGCGCACTATCTTAATTGCACCAACTCTGAAACTAAATAATTCAAAGAAAGTTTCGGAGGAGTGCAGAACACCCCTCGCGTGTTCAGTGTGTGTACAGTCAAAGTTTCGATAGAAAGTGTAAATGGCAGTGTGAGGAAATCAATAACAAATAGTGTTTTAAAACAAATAAGGAACACAAGTTTGGATTTTGATTGCGAACTTTCAATCAAAAGAATGTACCATTTTGGTAAAGTAAATAATAAGTTGAAAATAAACAAGTAATCTCAAAACTTATTCCTAAATAAAGTTTTCTAAGGTTAAAATCTAATTAAGTCCCAATAGAGTCGCAAAGTTGTCACACCCTATTTTTCGAGCTTAAACGAAATAGTTCACAACATAATATGGCTGTCACTCTGATTTTGATAATTGTTTATTTTAGAGTCGCCACCTAATTTTAAGGAAAAAATATTAGGAAACCCATTTTTTAATACGTAAAGGTAAACTTTGTTTTAATTTGCGAAAATCAGTGAGATTTTAGGCAAGAATTTTGGTTACTCGAGGGGAGGACATTAATCATCCCTCAGAGCCTATTCGAAAATGGTCCTTAAACTCAATTTAGGAAAAGTAAGTAGAAAAATTTGTTCATTTATTTGCTTTAAAAAAAGTAAAATACAAGGTATGACATATATATGTCTATAAAATAAATTTAATAATAGAATGTTTATCATACAGTAAAATAAATGTACCAAAAATGTATGACAGTTTTATATACTGAAAATATATAGATGTACCATCATAAACTTATCCTAGAAATATATAGATGTTGAATTTAGGAGATATGTAAATTTGTCGTTTTATTTATATATAGAATTAAGACGTAAAATAAAATAAAATGAGATAATAGTTGGTTATAAATATGTAATAATATGTGTGATATATAATTTGAATGAAAAAAAATGGAATTTCCTAAAAATAAATAATAATGATACTAAATGTTAAAATATTATATAAAGTTTGTGATCTTAAATATATTTATTATGGAGTATAATATCTGCATGTAGGTTGTTTAAAACATATGTTACATATACAGACAAATTAACGATAGATTATATGTAGTAAAATAATATGTATATTAAAGTGTAGTCAAATAAAAACAAATGAATAATATTCGTAAAAAGGACGATGATATGCGAAAATAATATAGTATGCAGTGGCGGACCTACCTTGGTCCAAGGGGTGTCGAGCGACATCCCTTAGTCGAAAAATTACGTTGTATATAGTGATTAAATTTTAGTTTAATAAATATAAATACATAAATTGACACTTCTTGAAACAAGTTGAAGGCTTAGTCTATTGGTTAGAGTCTTGCAAACACTCCATGAGGTATGTATTTTTTTTTAATCTGTTTATGAATATGAAATCTTGAAATAACATGTTAAGAGATTAAAATATTTTAGCAACATTTGATTTTGAAAAATAACAATAATGATAATAGCAAATATATATTTTTTCATAAAAGGGTGATAAAGAATATAAAATAGGCCTAACTATTGGTGTGTCACCCAAATCTTTATTCTTCTACATTTAGTTTTAAAAAGGATCTAAAAATCGCCTAATTATTTCAAAAATAATGAATTAGGACATCTAAACATTGAACTAAATAATGGTTAAGTAACTTCTATTAATGGTAAAGTAACTCCTATTAATGGTCTATTTAACTTATGTAATTCAAGGCAAGAGATTTTGATTGTCGTAAAGGAATGGTTAAGCATCCTTTAAAGAATTACTAAAACAAAGATAACAAAATGAATAAATTTGTATGAGTTATTTTTTTCATAAAGAAAACACGAAATATGAAAATGAGTAGCAATAAATATGTATAAGTGAATTTTTTTTTTTTGCAAATTCGAACTCGAAATATTTTGTTCCTACTTAAAAAAATAAGTTAAGCATCCTTTAAGACTAAACAATAACAATTCTAACAAAATTTATAATATTTATTTTGACATTTTAAAATAATTTTTTTTTTAAAGTATTATTTTAAAAGAACCTTTGGACCCAAACTATTACACTATTAAACTCTCAAAGTATGCATTTTAAGTTATTAAACTTAAACTTTAAATATTTAGTTTTTTAAAAAAAGATCAGAAAATTAGGTAAATAACATTTGAAAAACATCACTCCAAGTTAAGCCCCCTTTTTATTTTTTTTGAAAAAAAGAGTTATGCTTTTATAAATGAGAAAATGTTCACAAATAATCTAATTAGGAAGCATCGTCTAAGTTAATTACCAAATGTCTAAAGGGATATGAAATAGGCCTAACTAATTGGACTTAACTTATAACTTACATTTTTATTTTTTGTTAATAAAATACAAGGACCTACTGTCCTACTTACTTTTCTTAAAAATAGGTATTTCTAAAGGTAAATATCTTAGCCTTAAATATATTTCGAAACGATAATTATTTTATTTGGGAGTCCTAAACGATGAGTTTCCCTTTTCTCAACTTAAAGGCCTAAATGAATACAATATTATTTTAGCCCTTAGAAACTTTATTTGGGGTTATTCTGACTTAAGAGGCCTAAGTGAAATGCCTAAATGAATATGGATAAGTAAACTTAAGACGTTAACCTAATTTTCAAAAGTTTTTTTTTTTTTTTTTAATCATTTTTTGTTCTAAAAGTGTAGCCAAAGGTTTATAATATAATTTAAATCCGCTAACAAATACTACTAGCCCACATAAGAATCTTCAAAATAAAAGACAAGCAATCTAATATATCAAAAAAAAAAACTTAAGAGTTAGGTAGAAATAAGTAAAGGTTAGTCAATATATCCAAAAAAAACATAATTAGACAACGAAAAAAAGGCTAATAAACATTGGACTCCTAATTTGTGAGACTCCAAGCATTGCGATGATCCCAATTATTGTTGGCCTAATATTTTTAGGCCAATAATGAGTTCCAAAGTAGAGACTCTAGCCCTCCGATTGTACATGAAACATAAGAAGAGGAAAAGAGATTAGGAACTATTCAAACAACAATATCAAATTCAAAACAGAAGCAACATTTTACCTAGCATATATTTAACTGAAAGTGTGACAAAGTCAAAATTTGACAACGGTATTCAAGAGGCTTGTTCTCTATCTATCTTTCTTAAGGCGTAGACACAAATATTTTAGAAAGTTGTGATACATAAACGAGGTCTAAATATACAAGCTAGACCATGCTTAAAAAAAATAAACATCATACTTCAAGTAACTTATTTGAGCTAATATACAATCAGGAACTGTATGAGTACATATAAAATAAAAACATTGATCAACTTCAAAAGATAAGAATTAAGCAATAAAGATATTGTTGACTGAGCTAAAGTCTCCATCTCTGTCATGGGTGCTTCACCAGAACTTCCATTAAGGACAGTTAAGATGGAGATAATAAGGGGGCTTTTAAAACGAGTCTCAAGTCTCAACCCAACACCGTCAAGTCCAACAACACTTCCTCCCATCTGGGCAAAAGATGTTGAAACACGATTGGCAATTTTTTTCTTTGTAGCAAATTATTATTTTCTATTTTAATGAGATCTGTTAAGAGTTTGTTAGCTATAGGAATATGTCAGAATAATTGCTTAATGGTGTATATATAGAGAACACTATGCAGATATATGATTCATTCAAAAAATAGAAAGAAAGGTTTTTCCATGAATTCTCTTCTTCTTTTAAGTTTCATATGTGGCAATAGATATGAAGCACACAGTGAAGCTAATATCCTCCAGAAATGCAAGTTTGATTTGGGGAACCTTAAAATATGAGAATGAAATTTGTGAATAAGGCCGAACGAAGATAGTAGAGTTGACTAAAAGGGTAAAATCCTAAAGCTACAACAACAAACAACAACCTTTGCATGGCAACTTCATAATCAAAATTAAACAGGACTATTCAGAATGAGTTTAGGCTATATTGCATTCGAGAAATTTAAACGAGATTGACACTCTTAGCTATTCATATATGCATCCTAAATTGTATTCAAAACAAAGCAAGAATAAGGAAGATGTTCATCATTTTTAGTTAGAAACTTAATTGCACTAAAAAGGTAGTAAGAACCCCTTTTTTAATTGAAAATCCACCAAGACGACCAAACAGAGTTTGAACAGAAATAAGGGCGATGTAGTGTGCCTTTTCAAGAGCAACAAACAGGGACATATACATCAAAGATTCCAACTTCAGGCTCTTCTCCGTACTCCAATTTAAGGCTGAAACAGAAGGACCAAAAGATTAAAAAGTTTTGAACGAATGGATTAATTAAAGCCATTAGATTAGATTGTAGGACCGAGATTTAAGCTATGTGCTCGCCTACGTGGCATACACGGATTGACCGGTTTAAAGAGATATAAATTGCCAAGTTTTACTCCAATTAAATAATTTAAAACGTAACCCTTGTCTTTATTAACTAGCCATAATTTATTAAATTAGAAATAATTATTTTGCAAGATTAGCTTATTTGATAAAATTAGTCATTCTAAAAATAAAATTGGTATAAATTAGTAACTCATTAATTAATTAAGCTTCCTAATTTTGAATAATGTACAAAATATTTACTTGCAACCATAGAATTTATATTTAGTTAGAAAAATCAAGTTAACCCTTAAGAACAATATTTATTTGACGCAAATAAATTTGAAAAATGAGAAAGTAAGCAGTAATATTAAAATTTTATATTAAAAAAGATTTATGAAATAAAATTTATCAACTAAGATAAAGAAAACTATATTTTAAAAAACAAATGTTTTCATATTCCTACAAAATTTCGTAACATATATATTTTATTATCAAATTCTTGAAAAAGTTTGGCATATATATATATATATATATATATATATATATTATTATGAAAACTTAATTAATTAAATATGAGATCCAAGCCAAAATTGGATGTCAACGGTTCTAAAGCTTCATTTGACTATGTTGTTCGTCAAGCTGGAGAACAATCCTTTCTAGTTTACACAAAGCGAGATCACAAGAATTATCTTAGGAGTAAAAGACAAGAAAATTTGAAACATGAGGTGGCTCGTAGCTTGGTCAATTATCTGAGACACGAACACTAGAAGATTGATCTGTTTTTCGATTTCTTTACAGTTAGATGATGATAGTTTGATAACTAATGTATTTTGGATTGATGCAAAGATGATAAAACATTTTAAGATCTATGGATATGGTGTGTCATTTGATACTACGTATATGACAAACAAAAAGTATCGATCCTTGGCATTATTTGTTGATTTGAATAATCATAGGGAAATGGTTATATTTTGTGCAACTCTCTTGTATGAAGAATCATCTGAATACTTTGAATGGCTTTTTAACGCATTCTTTAGGATTATGTTTGCAGATAAACCACAAACATTCATGATAGATCAAGATCCTGCAATAGCTTTCGCAATCTCATTTATAATGCCCCGTACATATCATCGATTATGTGTGTGACACTGCATTTAAACATCCTAATCATATCTTTAGATCTAATTCGTCATTTCAAAGAGATTTTAACAAATCACTTTATGGGTATGAGTATGAGGATAATTTTTAAATGCATGGCATGATATGCTTGAGAAATATGATCTTGTGGATAATAATTGGTTGAAAACAATGTTTGCTATTATGGAGAAATGATCGATGACTTATGGAAGAAATACATTTTCAGCAGGTATGTAGATCACATGATTAAGTGAGAGCTTTAATAAATTTATAAGGGGATATTTGAAATGGAGCAACTTTCACATATAGCAAACACAAAATTTATATTTGTATGCTATAGCAAAGTTTGCATAATTGTGCTCCATAGCAAACATATATATGTATAATTCGCTATACATATACCAAAAAAAAAAAGTTGTATAATTCGCTATACATATACAAAGAAAGCAGTTGTATAATTCGCTATACATATACAAAAGAAAGCAGTTGTATACAAAAGATCAATTGTATAATCTGTGTATGTATAAAACGAGAAAGAGAGAAATGCAAAAGAAAACTGGGCAGAGAAATATTTCTATTGTATAATTATAAGTGTATAGGACGAAGATATATGTATTTGCATGTGTATATACAATTTGCTCTCGCTTTATACAAACAGAAGCACAATTTATACATTTCATTTCTGTTTGTATAAGCGAGAGAGGCGAGGGCGGCGAGCGAGATTTGGGAGAGTGGCAAGCGAGATCTGGGAGAAGGGAACGAAAATATATGTATATATACAATTTCCTCTAGCATTATACAAACACAAACACATTTTATACATTTGTGTTTGTATAAAAGCGAGAGAGGCGAGCGAGACTGCCACCAAACGAGAGTGGCGAGCGAGATTCCACCAGGAAGAGTGGCGAAAATAGCAATAGTTTGCTATAGGGTACAATTAAATCAAAGTATATTTATAGCATTTAATTTGAATTAATAATTTGCTATTATATCCAATTTTTCCTTTTGAAATTTGATTTGGATATTGTTCAATTTTTCAAATGTTTTCAAAGACCAGTTGATGATAAGTGCACCAATGAGAATATGTCAACTTTTGAAATGACTCAAAGAATGCCTATTTTAAAGGTTAAACTTTTTTTATTGATTCATGCTAGGGATGCATACACCTTACCTATATTTGACATGTTTCAAAGTGAATAAGAAAGATCATTACTTGTCTTCATTAACGATTGTCAGAATAAATGGGATTTGGGTACATACAATGTTATCACTTATGAAAGTGTCAAGGAGCACACAAGAATCATCAAGCGATCAATTACACGAGTTTCTTATAGCTACAAAATGTTTGAATTTATAGGTATACTATACAGACATGCTTTAAAGATTCTTGATATACTGAATATGAAGGATATGATTCATACACTTTTATATACTAAATATATATGGACAAAAGATGTTATAAACATGCATGCAATAGATGTCAATCTTTTAGCAAAAGTCTCTTATCTGAATGTTGAAGTTATTGCGAGGTATAGATATTTATGTCAAACTTTGTCCAAATTTCAAATGAACTTCTAATTCTCAAGAAGGGTATAAAATGGCTATAAAGTGTGAAGATGGGATAATTTCTAAGTTAAATGGTGTGAAGAAGAGAAATAAATCACATGAAGAGCCGACTCCAAGCAATAATATCCAAAATGACCCGAGTGAGACAAAATTTGTGATAATACAAATGTCATGAATGTAATTGGATTAAAAAGAAAGCAATCAACTCGTCGTTCTAGTGCTCGCCCAAATTTTTTTATCAAAAAGGCACAGAAAAAAATAAGATTTCACTGCCAAAATTCTCTTGGCCAATATGACCAGCAACTAGATAATTTTTCATCTCTTAAAGTCTCATATCCTCATTTATCAGATGCATCAACTTATTTATTATAACGTAAAAATTTATATTTACTCTGTAAAATCATAAAAATGAGTTTGATATTTATAGAAGCAGCAAGATGTATAGATGACAAATAGAATTAAATAGGAGCAGCAAGATTCTCTATTAATTTTATGCTACCAATATGGAAAGGACTAAATCAGATAGGAATTGGAAGGTTTAACCATGGTTTATGTCACGACCCGGGAGCACCCCCTAGTCGTAACCGGCGTACTCGACCTCGAAGAGGTCTAATACAAGCCTCTTAGCATTCATTCATCGCATAGACACTAAAACCATAAGGAATTTAAAACTTTCTTTACCAAGAAAAACGTTGCATAAAAAAAATAGCAAGCGGAAGACTTTCTAGACTTTATACATGTTGTCTCAAACCATCTAATACTTTAGAGTACAAAATTTCGGGACTAATCCCATACACAACTTAAACAATACTAAAAGACATAAAAGAACATATTGGGTATTGTCCTCGAATCTATGAGGACTCACCAAGTCTTCATCT